>JAQGBV010001282.1:0-16706 GCA_034698685.1 Isotomurus pseudopalustris
AGTGATCTCTTCGAACAAGTCAGCTAGCACAATTCTGATTGAACTTCACTCAGGTGAGTTCGATCAATCCTTGAATTTTCCCTTGCTATCCCTCATCCTACTCCATTTCATAAATACCATCCATGTCATCCTCAAGTAGTCCAATGCCAATCCACAATCCACTGACTTTTCCAATGATTGTCATAGCCTAGCCTGAAATAGTCCTCAAAATCAAATGCACACAGGAGTACAGGACAGAGGTCTGTAATACGGAGTAGAGTAGAGACCTTTCCTTTGAAATTCATTACTGGTCATTTGAAGAAAGTATCGGGCAGGATCCAGCATCCATATCATAAACAAACTTCTGCATTGTTGATGGGAATCAAACTGCACTGTGCGTGGTTCATTAAATAATAATTTTAATTATCATCCAGTTTTAGTTATAAGCTATCGTTCCTTTCATATCAAATAATTTGAATCTGCGTGGAGCAACAAATTAGCATAATATAAAAATAGAAGATCGTCTAGAGGAGCATTATTACTTATAAGTATTTGTATCAAAATTGGAGAGGACAGATAACGAGAATTTTAGTTTTAGTATTTTGCATGGATTAGGGTAATTAGCATTGATTGAGGGAGGACGCAGACGGAGCAAAGAGAGTTCATTCTCCACTTCGCCTCGATCCATTCAACAAGTGGAGAGTGAGCAGCGGAAGGATTTTCTGCCGCCATCCACGTGCCCCACTTTATTCCACACAGCTACAGTTTTCTTTCTTCACCAACACTCCGTCTGTCAACCGTCACCTCTTCCGAACGTTGGTCGTAGCAGTTACTGGTAAGTTGCCGACTTTAATTACTATAATTACATGTGTGTAAAACTTAATTGTTACATTCTACAATCACGGGTTTGTTGTGCAGAAGTGGGGAAGCCAAGATGAGCGACGAGGATAATGGAGAGGAGCAGGAGACCATGTTCACCTGCAAGAAATGTCCTGGAGTTTACTTCAGGGAGGAAGAGAAGGACGCCCATCGACTTAAGCACAGGAAGGAAAGGAACACGCGTGCATCTGCTCGGAGACCAGGACCTCGATCAAAGAAACGCTCGCCAGGGTCAGTTTCTTATTTTTTAGAAGGTTTATTCAAGAAGGTTTCGTGGGGATTTATGAGTGACATTTGACTTACAATTGGATTGTGTTTACCTTTTTCAGGCGACGAGCTCCATCACCCACTCCTTCAACGGCTACGCTTTTCTCGGTGCGACAAAAGACTCCCCCTCCTGAAGAGGATACGAGCCAACGAACTCGGAAGCGAAAGGCAGCAGAAACATACAAGAAAAATAGCAAGAAAACTAAAGGAAAGCGAGAGTAAGTCGTGTTTAATTACTAATTTATTTATGGCAAACTGGCAAGATAAATGAAAGTTAACTGATCAAACTGAAATTTATTTTTTAGGAACGGCGGTTAATACTCTGCATTTTTGGCATACTTCCAGCTATTATCTCAAATTCGTTATTCAGTGGAATTGCGGTAATGCTCAGATCTGATTCAGTTCGGTGTTGATACTTGTTAAGGAAGGTTAATTTAGACTTAAGATGAATTAAGATTAGTTTGTAGGAGATGTTCTAATTGTATTGATTTCGGTAGCCAGTTATCGCTCACCGATAATAACAAAGCAATAAGGAGGTCTTTGGCCTAGCCAGTCCTTGACGGAATTGAAGTGTTCAAATCTTTACTGCCATTTTTACGTGTTTCTACTGCAAGAGTGAAACTACAGTCAAATAGCTGTATAATATTTAATCATCGACATAGATTTATTATTAAGCAAGATATACGCTTATTTTGATGTTTTCGTTATATATGAATGCTGAACTTCGACTTGTAGAACAAGTATCGAAAAAGCATATATTTTCTTACTCCAGAGCTGATAATAATATTAATTTTGAATTTATGATTTAAACAATTGCCTGTTTAAATTATGGAAACTGACTTTTATAATATTGTTGTGATTGTAAAATGTGGTTTAATTAACTGTCAATTGATATCATAGACTCTTTTCAAGTCAAAGGTATTAATTAAGTTATACAAAGTTCCATCCGTAATGAATTATCATTTAAAGTGAAGTGACAAACATGCTCAATTTCCATAATAAATAAAATAAAGAATAATAATAACAGCAACTGTATTTCTTTTAACAAATCCTAACTTTATTCTTTCACGAAAATAGGTGCCTCAATTAGGTCTTATCGGTTTACAAAAATTGATCGATTAATTATTAAACCACAACCGCACACTTGTGCATGAATTCGATGTCACTAATATCAGTGATACTACACAACGAGTACTGCTATAACTTACTACACTAGTACAATGTTAGTATCATAGTATCATCTTAGGTACTGTTATATGGATCCTGCAATTTTTTATGTCATCTTAAACTGTGAGGAGAAAAAAAAACTTCTTATATAATCCTAAATCCTATCCAATAATTTTCAACAAAAGAATCTAAGATGAGTGATGCTAACTCCTATCTCTCCTCTTACCTTTTTCTATCAAATACATCTGTGATAAAAATCCGTAGTCCTGTTTAATAATCGCTAATGAAGATCAGACTTATTTAATTCTAGGCGATAATTCTCTTTATTGCTGAGGTCCATGAGTTGGAGAAGGTAATGCTGGCCAAATTCCCGTAGTGTCTGGAGTGTTTCCTGCTGCCGAGTCATCAGTATTATTTTCCCCTTCAGTCTGAGTACCCATTGAATGACCTTGCTGTTGCAACTCTTCGATGTAAGGAGGTGGAGGGTATGGTGGAATACCAACCGGAAGTGACGGCTGTTGGAATATGCCATTCGGGAAGGAAACGCCAGGATTAGCCACATGACTGCTGGTATTGCCCCCACGGTTCTGTGGGAAGAACTCAAATTGGCTGCTGCCTAACGATGACATAGATGACGACGAGTCTATAAGAATAATAGGCAAACTTTCCCATTATCTAATGTTTAAAAAAGGGAAAATAAGAGGGTCGTGAAATCAAAATGGCTTACAATGCGATCCAGCTTCACTGCCAGCAGGACTCACAGGTCGACGACGTTCCTCTTCCCTGTTGCTGCAAATTAAAACCATACAAGATCAGAGATAGAAGAATGAACTAAATAATAAAACTGAAGCAAAGGTACTGCTTCAAAACTCTCAAATCTAACTCCAAACACAAAGTTATAACAACATACATAAATCAACATCCGATTTACCTTTGCGTTGATTGACGATGAAGCTGCGTGACGGTATCAGGACACGGGTTACAATCCAAGAGTACAGCATGACCTCCTCCTCGTCTGAAGTTGATTGTCACATTTCCAATCTGCGGTCCTTCAGGTGCTCTTGGAGGAAACACAAATCCTTGGAACGAAGGAAACCGACCACCAGACCTACTTCCTGCAGGTGGAGAAGGAGGTAATCCGTTTCCAAATCCATACCCCCCTGAGTTATTTCCTCTGTACATTCTTAAACTGGGCTTTCAAAAGTGTTCAGCACTATAATCTAAGGATTCTAATGAGAGATAAGGAATAGCTCGGTAGAACGAGAGTTTCTAGATTTTCAAAAGCCCTGTAAAACCGGTAAGGTAAGATCCCAACTTGGAAACTTCCAAAAAAAGATGAAAACGGGAGAGAACGGGGGCAAGGTGTAGTCTGTTCGAAGGTGAGGACTGGAGTGCCGGAGAAGGAGGAGGAAAGAGAGGGCTTATCGGAGGACGGAGGAATGTGCGTCGTCCCTTCGTTTTCACTTCTCTCGGGTCAATTGAACCTCCTCTGCGGAATGAATGGGCCCTTCACTCGCATTCCTCATCTCTTTGTTCACTCCAAGTTTCCACATTCCACATCAACCAACATCAATTCTATTCTTCTATTGATAAGCTACAAAACGTTCCGATAAGATGATGTGATCTGATGTTTTGTACAATCTTATTTCTTGAATTGAAAGAGCTCAACATCTCATCTAGTCATGACTGTAGTATATTGTGGCAGATTATTTGTTACTTACGGCATACGGATGAAGATATTGTGTGAATGTTAACTTTTAGTAAAATGCGTGACATTTCATAAATAATTCAATAGATTATCCAGGATGGAAATGTGTGGTGACAGACTTCATTTTTGTTTGTATTTTTCTGCTTGATTGATTTAATTTCATTACTGATTCCGCATGATACGGGTGTGTGTCTACAAGCGTGATAAATTCACTTGTGTGACTGCAATTCATAGTGTCTGAGTTATGGACGGAATTATTAATACGTACTATATAGACACTACAGTTAGTAGATTAGTAGTTCACCTTGATTGGTAAAGATACACCTTGAAGTTTCGTGGATCGAATGAACATGTCCCCTATTACATTAAAAGTCACAGTTGGGGTGTCTACTTAGGAATGCTTTGGTTTTTGGCAGCTGTTGATCAAGTAATTAATTTCAGTAGGGAGACAAAAGTAAACATGTTTTTTACGCATATTTTTATCGCAAATAGTCATTTTGAACCAGAAGACCATATGAACACAAAGGACATTTTCAATGTTTCAATCAATTAAACAAAAATACGCAACAAATGTATAATATACAAAATAAATGCACCATGCATGCATTGCGATTGATTACGTGCGATGTGAAATTAAATTGCATAGAAAGCTAAAAAGTACATTCGAATAAGAATGACACAATTCTCACATAAATGTGCAATTAGCACTATTAAGGGCCAATAAGTCCGAGTGTCAAAAGGACAAATATAACATTTGTACAAGTTTATTAAATTATTCATGCATGTAGCTAACGAATGTACAATAAGAAACCTGCAAAAGTTGTGTATCTTTCAAATCAGAATATCATGACAATTCTCTTGCGTTTTATGTACCTCAAGGATGTATAATGTGTTCTGATATTCAGTTTAACTTGCATCTAATGATGGTGAATTAGAAGGATGATGAGTACGATTGTTATGCGATATTCAGTGAGGCAGGAGCAATAGGAAGTATCAATCATTGCGAACAAAGACGCATTTCAGTCCAAGAGATAAATGGTCGTTCACACAATATATGGGATGGAACTACGAACGCACTACATTACACGTACAGTAAGTTAAGGAGTGAACTTCATGCTGTGCAAGTTTAAGGAACTCACTCCAACAATTTTTGCAAAATCACTCTTGTGTATTGCGAATCTTAGTAATTTCTGTGTAGACTGTGTGAATACACGAATATAATGCTGAGAGATACCGTGATGATATGAACAGGTAGCCACTTAAAAATCTAATATTTCGTGCAAAAAATCTTCCATGGGGCTCAACAGGTCTGATGGTCTTTCATGGACAAGTCAACTGAAGACCTTCTACAATCTTAACGAAGATTCAGCACAGGCATGCACACCTACTTTGTTCTCATCAGACTGTCTTCCAAGGAGTTGGTCAGTCTTAGCCACAAACACATTGTCTGATGGGGCATGATTAGCCCAGAGCTTACCCAGAAGATTCTTCAAGGCACTCAACATCAAGACACCAATTCAGTTGTTTTCGGGAACTAGATTCCTTCTGCGAATGGTCATAGAATGTTACCTCAGTGCAGAAACTACCGAAAACAACACGAAGTAACTCTCTTTACGTGACTGTTGAAGATTTCAGCTCCTTGGAATCCTCTTCTCCTTGGAATGGTGTCCTTTGGAAGTTTAAACCTAATACTTGGATAATTATACGCAGTTAACTTGGAAAGGAAATCATGGCTTCTAATAGAAGCCGAAGTGCCCAGGCACTTCTTCTAGTGAAAGAACAAATAATTCTCATCTTGGCCACCTTAGCATTCATAGTTTTATCTGTTCCCCTTGTGATATTCCTTCTGGTGCCATGTTTTATATACCGGAAGCTAGTGAGTTATTTCGCAATCATTTTCAAACCACGTCTAGGAAAAATGTTATGTGCGAGGAGTGCCCTTGCAGCAATTGACGAGCTGTATACGAATCCTAAATGCACTTTACTTGGGGTGGCTGTGGTTGAAGGGGATGTGGACGTTGAGTCTCTAAAGCAAGACTTCTCTCGTCGAGTTATATCTGCCAAGAACTCAAAGGGTGAAATTATGTACCCTGAGTTTCAACAATATTTTTCACGTTGGGGAGGCTTCTTGTTTTGGAAATGGGAGAAGGACTTTAAAATAGAAGACCACGTGAGTGTCTACGAACCTTCATTGACAGCAGAAATGGGAGAAATGGATGTGATTAATCTCCGAGTCCAGCTTATCGCAAAACCGTATGAAAAAGGGATAAGCCCTTGGGAATTTATTGTAGTAAAGAACTACAAGCCAGTTAATCCGTTGATGATTGACTACGATAACAATCGAAAGAATATCGACAGTCCTAAAACTCCGAAATCGGTTCTTATCATGAGAATTCACCACGGAGTTACAGATGGATACTCTTTGCTCAAATTATTCCTACATACGATGCAATCAGAGAAGTTGACGCTGGAGAAAATACCTCAGCCTAAGTTCCACAAGAGAAACTGCATTACTAGCATTCTCTATTATACTTGGGCAGTGTTGTGTATCCCTTATTACGTGACAGAACAACTTTTAGCCACTCGAGATAACAATTACTTTCACCCGAAGGGTGTGGAACTAAAGAGAAAATGTTTTGCTGCTGGAAGCACTATGTCCGTGGCAGTCATTAGGGAAGTTCGGGAGAAATTCAATGTGACTTTCAGCGCAGTTCTGACCAACGCTTTGGCTGGAGGAATCAGGAGTTACATGCTGGCAAATGGAATAGAAGTCCCAGAGAGTATGCATGTCACTACTCCTCTTCCCTGGCCTGGACATCCGTCCAAATTGCGAAACTTTTGGTTAGTCATCAAATCGTGTTAAATTGTGGATTTTAGTTTGATGCTCAATGTGCAAATTTAATTTTTGAGTACTAAGTTTATAAAGGAAGTCAATTATGATATTATAATAACGTATCATTAATCTTGAGATTCTCACGCATGATTGTGCAAATTATGAAATGCATACTTAAATTGTAGGTTCATTATCTTGAGTTTCCCACAATGAATTTGAGTACTCATTTTTAGATTGTAGTATTAAATATTCAAACATTGTTATGAGGCCATTTCTACCCCAAATTGTCACCAAAGCTGAATGCACACAATGCACAGTATGCAATGTTGGTTTTGATTGTTGCAATAGCAAGTAGAGTTGTTGTAAAATGGTGAGAGGAATACACCAATTTTCGACCAGGAACTGAGAAACCAGTTCTTCATTGAGTAATTTTACAACTTGTTTATTGATTGTTAAGCCTGAGTTCAAAATCATTCTAATACTTAAATATCCTGATGATAATGATGATGCTCAACTGGAAACTTGTTTTGCTATACCAGGTCCTTCTGCATCACCAAATTGCCTCTTCAGGTAGCAGATTCGAAAGAAAGACTGAAAATCTGCCACAGAGATCGTGAATCTATTACCCGATCTACCGTTCCTTTCCTTAACCTGAAACTAGTTCCTATTGTTGGTTCATTACCTATCCCCATAATCCAGTGGGCTACCCAGAGGAAGGCAACAACCATCATGATGTCCAACTTTCCTGGTCCGCAAGAACCGAGTTCAATGTTTGGCTACCCAATTCTAGACGCCTCGTTTGGAGGAGGTCTCGGCCGGGGGAATTTAGGTGATTACGCCAAACTTGTTGCAAAGACCAGCCAATCGCTTTTTAACTCATGTCTTGACGCAAATTGTTACAGGATTTGGAATCTCGATGATCAGCTACAATGGCACACTGCGACTTGGCATTGGAATCGATCAATCCTTTATTCCCAGTCAAGCTAAAGTTCAGGAGCTGCTCAATTTCATTAAGGAAGATATTTACAGCTTAACACAAGATGCAATTGTGTGAAAGGAGAACCACTTTTCCACCTACCGTGATACTGATAAGTCGCTAGCAATGATTAACTATTAAACTATTATGTACATTGCTACTGCACAAAAAGCAATGACATTTGTGCATTCAAGGCGATCTTTCATCCACGGGTAGTTTTTGGCCAGAGATCTTACACAAGAGAGGTTGTTTGATTGTTTGGGAGGCTGAAGCTACATGGTCTTTTTAGTCTGTTCAAGCATTCCTCCATGACGAAATAGTTGTACAGCAAATTCCGTAAACATCTTTTGTGCTGTATTTTTCTCCGTGCATGTAAATTATATTTATTTAACAAGTTGACTGCTGACAGAGCTACTCAAATAAATGATAAATAATAATCATTGTTGATTGTCGTGTAGAATTGGTATATCAGTCCCAGGGATAACAAACTTGTTTTTAGATTTTTAATTACTTCTCTCGTCACTAAATCTAGCGATGCGATGAAAATAAATGTTGATTGTTGGTGAATCAGTGATAAGTATGCATGCTTATGTGTGACAGTGTGATTAAGATTTAATGTGCATACCAGCTGCTTAATATTACTGTACAAATTCAGAGCTTTTCGTTGGAATAAAATACTCGCACTCGATAAGACACTGATCCCCTGAGTTCAACCTCGGTTGCTAATTATTTCTTCCCCAATTCGTGATTCTTAGCTCGCTGAATGACATTGCAGACTAATAAAACTCAAAGTACCGATTATAATGCTGCAATGCTCCTGTGTAATTTACTATGAAATTTGGAGTTGCTTGTTGAACAGATATATGAATCAGTTGGTTAATGATTGTAGTGCTGAGGGTGATCCTTCACCAGCGTCTTCAGAAAATAATGACGAGGAAGAATAATCAGTTTAAAAAATGATTGTGTTGAGTAGCACAGCACCATGTTTACGTGTGCCCATCCACCGTCCAAGTAATCCTTAACAATTCCGTCTTCATCTGTAGAGTTATAAATAAAAAGTGGTTTTGAGCTTGAAGGCAAGGCAAATGTACGCTACGAGCTAACTCACCATGACATGATATCAATGATATCAATGAGATCTCGCTGGAAATTAAAAGAATTTTGGTAATTCCAGCAGTACGTGCAAAAAGCTGGAAACAGGTTTATAATAAAGAATTTGTCTTATCATCTCTCTTGTGTGCTCCGTCATGTGAGTCGAGTTAATATGTTTCTTACGAAATGGGTTGTGCTTTGTCTGAAGATCAAGGTCTTGTGTATATCTCCTAAGTGTAGCCGATACAATCTGCGAAAAATTCTCCTTGGGGTATTGAATATTGCACTTACTGTTTAATTATCAACTTCTCGCTGACACCACTTCAAGAATGGAGTTTTACGTTTACCCTAATGAACTATCCCTATTAGCTTAAATTTTCGTCAATCAATTTTACTATCGTCAATCATGTCGCAACCTGGTCAGAGTTATTGAATTTTTATACCCATAAATCTTGAGGCTTCCTCGATTGAAATGAACAGCAAAAAGTGTTTTCTTGGTCTACCTAAACTGTCTATGTGTTTACTGCCGCTACTCCTTTAATTCAAGCCAATTCGTGACCTTTGGCGCAACAACGTGTCTAGATTATGTATTCACAATTACAATATTTGACAGGTGTACTATACTGATAGTTAAGGTGAACCTAATCATTATATGCGGCAAGATTTATCAAATTTTCTATTTTCTAACGTAAATAATAACGCACAAAAAGTCACGTACGACTGTAGCAGGAATATTAATCTTAAGTGTACCTCTTCTTAGTTTTCTTATTATTTCCTATATCATCATTAAATCTAATTGTACATATCTTTGCGGGTGACATTGCAGAATTATCACGTTTACACCTGAAACAATCTTAAATTACAGCGATGTTATTATTGTTCCTTGCGTGAGAATCTTCTTCTCTGTGATAAGACGCTCTCAACTTTAGTCTAAGTACATCTTAACATAATGAGCTCTGAGGTATTTGTGGAATTGTAGCAATACTTCTTCTATGCTGTGAATTTCATAATCGCTAACAACATTAATTAAAAGTTTGCAAAAAATAACTCGTAAGTTCAATGTAACTAAAATGCTACTACAAACAAAATAATTTTTCTCACAAGTTTAGATGAAAATCTCTATTTTGCACTTCAGAATTTCTTAAAGTTGAAGTTCTCGAAGTTGAAGTTCTCGAAATTGAAGTACTCCAGAGCATAAAATCTGTGAGCGTTTAGTACTAATGTTGTGACATCCATTAGGATAATACCGGTTTGCAAAATATTTTTAATTGAGGAATTCGTTTCCTCATGCGTACCATTAAGTGTGAGTGAATTGGTAGATGCAGCGAAGTGATGTCCTAGTTATTAAATGCACAAGGAACTGCACTCAAATGAGGCATCTGAGAATCTTAGGAAATAATTGGCACACTTCTCCTCAGTTTTGATTCTCTCTCAATTCGCATTATTACGTTTTTTACATTCGTTGAGCGCACAGCTATTATACACTGCTACACAGTACCCAAGTTGTTTTGTTCCTATCACGCACATTCACTTTATAGGTACGATTGGTACGAACCGCTTGTTAATTTACAATAGATGACAGGCATTCTAATGGTAGCATAATTGTTAACTTCTACCCAACTGATTTCTTCATCTTCTCATACGAATGTAAATGGGTATCAATCGGCCTCTAAATTAACATTGTTGAAGCATAAGCCTTGCGATTCCATTCCCAGCAAATGACCATATGTCAGGATGGCACGCTTTACGTCAATGCTAGTATGCTAGCTCAAAAATGAGGTGTGCACTTCAATACATAATGTTTACGCTCAGGTGCATGACTATTCTTTTGTTGCTATTATGACTAAATTGGAATACTTACATTCACTTCTTATTTATGACAATGAAGTTTCCGCTGTCAGTCATAAAAGTATGAAGTCCGAGAAGTGCTCGTGGGGCTAAACGTCTCACATCTTCGGGCTCAGCAAGTTTAAAAACGGGACGTGAAGTTACCAGGTCCCATTTACTAAAAGACAGTGTACACATTGTGAGTGATTTTAAAAATAGACACTGCAACATCTTCATATTTTTCTTCATTCTTTGCATTTCTGACTTTGACATGGTACCGGTAACAATCATGGTGGAAGTTGAGTTTTCATATTGAAAGCAGATCTAGTTTTTGGCCGTTATCAGCATGTATAGTTCCTAGTAATTCTCTAGGAAGACAAGAAACGTGATAAAAAGTGATTTTGTGTTGAACTCAAATTTTCCCAACCGCTCCAAGATGCCAATTATTACCCTTTTACCTGCGTCAAATTCGATAACCATGGCCCTAATGGGCCTGGTTTTATCAAGTGGAATAGCCATACTGCCGGTGATTGTGCTACAGTATTCAATTCTAGACGAAGTAGCAGATCGGTTGGCTGTAGTAAGGAACGATGAATCATACGATTTCATAGTAGGTAAGATCCGACAAGCAAACAATCCCACGCCAAAAACTGCAATGATCTCGCATGACTATTGTAATTAAAGTTCTTACAAGCAAACAATCTCGTGTTGTTTTGTTGTTCTGCAGTGGGAGCAGGTTCCACAGGAGCCGTCGTAGCGAATCGCTTGAGCGAGAAGTTCCGCGTGTTACTGCTGGAGGCTGGAGGTGAACCATTTCCTCTCCAGTCGATACCTGCTGTTGCGCCTGTAATGCTAGGCAATCCAACACTCGACTGGAACTTTTACTCTGTTCCTCAAAGATACTCATGTTTCGCCTTAAACAACCAGGTACTTATAGAATGTTACTAATTAGTTTTCGTCTAGCAATTAAATTAAGCAATGCATAATTGCCTGTTTACCCAATAAATTTGCACTTGTCACAGTCGAGTTACTGGCCAAGAGGAAAATCTCTTGGAGGAACAAGCAACCTCAACTTCATGGTGTGGTTGCGAGGTCATCCTTTTGACTACGACCGATGGGCAGAAATCACGGGCGATGATCGATGGTCTTATGACGAAGTCCTCCCGTATTTCAAGAAAGCAGAGACATTCACGGGGAAAGGAGATGGTGTGTGACGATAAAAGTTCTATATTCATTTAAGAACATAAAGGTCTTTATCATAATTTTAATTATTGTTTCTCATGTATCAGAGAATTTTCATGGATTTGACGGTCCAGTGACATTATCTGCACCGTCTTATGGACCTCTGGTTCAATACTATCTGAGGGCAGCTGAAGAAGCTGGATATCCCACGGTGGATCAGAATGCCCCGTATCAAGAAGGTACACGGATTTTACTGCAGATTTTAATGCAGCACAGATTAATCAGACTATTCCTCTTAACAATGGGATATTTGTACTCTTGCACCAAGTACTGTTCTAGTTGCCTACATAAGCTAGACATTATTATGAGTTGCATTGTTGTCCATCAGTTATATTATAATGCTGAAGTGTCTGAAGGGCTGTCACAGAATGTGAACTTGAAAGCTCCTCCGTCGGATGTCTTTATTCGAATGATGACTCGCTAAAATATCTTATTAAAAATGTAACTTGCTGGTTTAATCCAATTGTGTCTGTTGTATTCACTGTAGGTTTTAACGAGCACATATATAATCAAAAACGGGGTCAACGCTGGGGAGCTTATCAAGCGTATATTCAACCCATTAGGAACAGCCGAGCAAATCGACTCACCATTAGAAAATACTCTTTAGTCACAAAAGTAATTTACTTTATACTTGACAGCTTCTAAATCCACATATGCTTTCATTGTATGTGTCCGAGTGTGTGTGTGTTTCTTCGATTCTTAATACTGTCCCTCGAGATCACAAGCCATTGTCTTGTCATTGATGAAAGTTGCTTTATATGTCAATCAGGATACTCTCAGACTCTGAGATGCACTTCACCTGATTCGACAACCGAGATTGTGAATGAGACTGATCGTAATTTTGTGTACTTAATTAAGGTCCTCTTCAAAGGATCAAATAACCTTGCATACGGCGTGGAGTATGAGAGAGGTGGAGTTCGTTATGTGGCCCTGGCTAACAAGGAAGTCATCCTGAGTGCTGGCGCTGTGGGCTCACCGAAAATACTGATGTTAAGTGGTGTTGGACCTGCAGATCACTTGGCGTCTGTTGGGGTACTCACCAAGGACTAAAAATTAATTAAAATGTCTAATTTAAGTCATAATTGATTCCTAAACATGTGTTTTCAGATTAAACCCCGAGTTAACTTGCCAGGTGTTGGGAAGAACCTTCAAGACCACGTGATAGGTCTCGTAGGACCTTTTACGATTGAATCTCAGCTGCCGAACCACTTGACGTACTTACCAAATCGAGATTCAAGTCCTTCGGACCTTCTCCAGTATGTCGGGAGTGGAACAGGTCCACTAAGTCAAGCAGGAGTTATGGCTTCTGGATTCGTCGCATCGAATGAATCCAAAGTTGAAAGCAAAAGCAATAATGGAATCATTTGGCCAGACTTACAACTGATTTTACTTGGTATCCCTGTAGACCAAACAGGATTAGATACGCTTGCAAAAGTGTACAATTTGAGAACAGACATTGCTCAAGAATTCTACTCTCCCGTATTGGGAAAAGACTCATTTCATGTCATGTCAATTGTCAGCCGTCCTAAGTCTCGTGGAGAGTTACTGTTAGCGAGTTCAGATCCCAAAGTTCCTCCTTTAATTGATCCAAACTATTATTCTGAACCTACTGACGTGTTAAAAACTATTGAAGGTATAATTAAGAGAACACAGGTGCAGGAAATAGGAAAGAGTATATTAATATTTGATGTCTTGTGTGTTTCATTGCAGGAATAAGGAAAATACAAAACATAGTAGAAAACACACGAACGTTTCAAGAAATTGGAGCAAAAATGTCTCAAGTGCCTTTTCCATCTTGTCGAGAATACGAGTTTAACAGTGACAACTACTGGGAATGTTACTTAAGACATTACACGCTAAGTGTTTATCATCACAGCTCAACTTGTTCGATGGGACGAAGTGATGATCCAAATGCAGTTGTGGATTCCAGGTTGAGTGTAATTGGAACAGAAAGATTGCGTGTGATGGATGCGAGTGTCATGCCACAAATCGTGTCCAGCAATATTCAAGCAGCGTGTACACTCATCGGGGAAATTGGATCCCAAATGGTAAAAGAATTTTGGGGAATTGCTCCTTAATTTCTTATGAGGAGGGTGGAGAAAGTTTTTATTGAGTTACAACGAAACTGAGCCAATGCAACAGGGCGTGACTAGTACCAGATTTTGTTTTCGTTTTGAATGTGTATCTGATATTTATTGCTGGAGTGAATGAATTAAACATAATGAGTTACTTAAGTATAAGGAACAAGTTTTATAACGAACTCCACGTGTTTTTGCACGCAGGATGTTTTGCAGAATAAAATTTCAAGGAACAATAACATTACTAGTAATATAATTAATTGATGTAGCTTCACAGCCTTGAATCCGCCATTAAGCATTCTTGTTAGTCGCAAGGAGTTACACCGTCGCACGGTCCCATGTGACACACGGTAAGGTTCAATTCTGGGGGAAGTAATTGTTAATTATATGAGAAAAACCATAATAAACTTATGATCAACGATCGAAGAGATAACTTACCTGGGTTATCCCAGTTGGCACAAAACAAATAGCCCGAGTTGCGATAAGTCTTGCCATCACTTCCACACACGGGATCATCGATATCAGCCGGATCGCAGGCTTCGATGGCAAATGCTAACATTGCCATTCCAAACACCAACAGTAGAACGGTTTTTATAATCATGGTTTATGTTGAAAGTCAAATGAAGTGAAAAATTTGGAAGAAATTGCAAGATGAAGACAGGTGGCGGGTTCACGATAGAGTTAGTTAATATCTGAGATTTTTTATTAATTTACGCGATTGATATGCTGGAGATAAAATACTGTGGGCCAGTGAAAGCTTTTAAACGATTGACCTCGTATGTGAAGTATCAGCACATCCAGATTTATTATCATAGTGATAATGGTCATTAGGCTTAATTAGGATTTAGATTATTAGATTTTGTCAATTTCAATCAGAATATTTGTTCGAACTGATGGACTGTTATCCCCATCATGTACTAGCCTTAGCAAGATACTATTCTATTTCTGTACTTAATAATTTATTTATTTGATGTTATTCTCCAGTCATGAATCATATTCCGTTTCCATTAAGCCTTCTTGTTGGGATAGTCACAAGGAGTTTTATCATCGCAAGCTCCTTTGTGACACACAGTTATATTCAATTCTGGGGAGAAAATGACCAAAATTTTACATTCTAAGGATGATCGATTAATTCAAATGAATAATCTGCAATCGAAAAGCTGGTATACTTACGTGGATTGTTTATGTTGGCACAGAATAAATGGCCTGAGTTGCGATAAGTAGTGCCATCGCTTCCACAAACAGGATCATCTGTATTGGTTGGTTTGCAAGCGTCGATGGCAAACACCAACATTGTCATTCCAAAGAACAGCAATAGACAAGATTTGATTCTCATATTTTAGATTTAAAGTCAAACTACGAGAACAATTTTGGAAGAAAGATTATGGTGATGTGATTCACTTTGGAGTTAGTTTGGTACTGAGATTATTATTAATTTTTATCTTAGGTCTGGATGTCCTGCTTCAACAATTCTGACACGCAAAATCTAGTTGAGTTGATAATTATTGTAGTTTGAAGTTTTTTATGTGATATTCCATGCATTGTGAATTGTGAATTCAGTCACGAAGCTAATGAATCTAACTCGTTCCGGAGAATATAGCTGACTAATATGCTTGTTCGTATGTTCCAATTTCCAATGCCAATGTGTACTTAAAATATGCTGATTTGTTAACACGGTGCAGCTAAAAATTATTATGAGTTAGCAGTAATGCCAATAGCTTCCCAGTTAAAAATGTAGCAACTAGGAACACGTTTGTAGTTGAAGAATCAGCGCATTCAGTTTTATTACCTTAATTATTAAATCATAAAGAAGTTTTAAAATCATTACCCTTCAAATCGCGAAAGATGGAATTATTATTAATTTGGATTCAATAGGATTAAAATTAAATTAGCAAATTGAAATTTTAATAGATTTATCTGCTTCTGTAACATCATAATTTGATTTTGATGCAGATCCCCCGCATCGAATCATCAATTCTCATTAAGCCTTCTTGTTGGGATAGTCGCAAGCAGTTTTATCGTCGCAAGCTCCCTTGTGGCACAGAGTGATGTTCAATTCTGAGGAGAAAAATTTATTTATTATATTATTAGGATGGTAAAGTAAATATTCAACTTTCGAAAGAACTTACTTGGATTGCTCCAATTAGCACATGTCAAATGGCCTGAGTTGCGGTAAGTAGTGCCATCACTTCCACACACAGGATCATCTGTGTTCGTTGGTCTGCAAGCTTCAGTGACGAACACTAACATTGCCATTCCAAACACCAACAGTAAAACGGTTTTAAAATTCATATTTATTCTAAAATATTTGGAAACAAATGGGCGAAAAGAAAGAGAACGTTGACGAAGACGTTGTCCGTCGGAGGTAGTTTGAAACTGATGTCGTAGTAATAATTTGTGTTATGTACTGGTTGGAGATCCTGCTTCAACAATGAGTACTTTTAAACACGCAAAAACGGTTAGTTGCTTCTTTGTATTTGTATTCCATTCATTGTGATTTCAGTCACGAAGCTGAACAGCTCATTCCATGAAAATGTGAGTAATATGCTAGTTCCAATGCTTCCAATGCCAATTTGGCCATTATACAGGGTGATTCACGAAGATGGGCCACACTTTCAACCCTCATAACTTTTGACCCTGCAGTCGTACTGAAGAAAT
>JAQGBV010001283.1:0-16677 GCA_034698685.1 Isotomurus pseudopalustris
CGTCAGCACAGTCAGTCAATCACTCTATCTCTCTTTCTCAGGGCTTTCATTGCACACCAACATCCTCAACCCACAGCATTTTCAACATCCTTCAACAATCAACATATTCTTATCTGTACGGAGCAAACCTCCCTCACTTAAGTCATCATAATTTTCACACTTGGTCAGTACCTCCAGTCATTACATCTTACGTCTTATCCCAGTCTCACTTTCCTCACTGTTCATAATTTTAAGGGCAGACATCGAACCTCAAATCTGTCAACTCACATTCACTCCGAAATAAATTATCGTTTACTCACTCTTCTGAGTTTCGTTGGCTTCCACATAAGTTCCATTGTGAATCACAAAATCCAGATCTTGAAATGCATCGGTGCTTTTTCCTTCTATTGGCGACCCAATTTTATCTAAAAAGTCAACAGTTGCAAAGACAAAATTAATAGAAAGGGCTTTACGACTTTGAAACCTTTTTAAATAAAATTTACCAGACGCAAATAATATTTCACTGATTAATATATAATTGGAAGCGAAGTATAGTGTCAGCTTCACAAAGCTGCCAGTTTTACTGGCCAAGTCCATAATGATGAATCTAGGGCCTTTAGAAACGTTATCTTCAGGGGGAGAATAGACCAGCTTTTCCTCATCAAAGCGTTCACCGGTTTTACTGAACTCCGCTTGAACGGCACGGAAAATCTGCCAATATTAAACACCCATCTTACTATTTTATTTCTCGGCTTATTAATTAAGTGCTGGATTAATTAGGTAGATACAGACCCATGTTGTTTACATGTTTTAAAATATAAGGTTCTTCTATATTTATTGTTTGTGCATAAGACTCAGTTGGAATACAATTTTTTGAAATTTTCATCAATTAAAATATCGGCTCATTCCTGATACACATTTCAAAAACTTCATTTAACCAGAAAATTTCAAAAGTATTCCCTTAGGTTGATAATTTTAAGTTGGTTACTATTATTTTAAGTTCCAGCATAAAATGTTTGCCTCATCCAAATAAAATAAATTCAGTAGTGCTCACCCGAACGCCTTTGTTGAATTGATTACAGGTATGAATAGAAACCGATTTAAATTTGCAATTAGATTTGAATTTAAAAACGATCTGTAATGAATCGTTTAACTCCCGCAACGACTCCCATCTCCAGCCCACCCAATGTCGTCCTGCAGAGAAAAGTCAACACACATGACTAAATAAAACGTTGGTCAACCACCCTCCGAAGAAAATTTATTCTATCCGTACCTCTCATCGGAAGCCTTAAGTCCTTGAGAAAATTAACAGAACCCAATTTACCGTCAGTCAACTGTCCAATTCCATTACTAAGCATGCCATTTTTTTTAATTCCGTCGTAAGTATAGTCTAAGAATCTCCAGGATATTCCGAGTGTCCCCTGCGGCATTGCATAGCTCAAAATGTCTACACAAAGCATCACAATTTAGTCGTACATTAGTTTTGCAATTTGAGTACAGTAATGACCATACCGTCAAAAACGCAGCCGAAAATTTCCATCTCCATGCACAGTGTCGTTGTAACTGGATTTTGCAAAATTATCCGGATCCTTGATGCGACTATGGGAGGGTTTATGAAGGTCATCGATCCTCCTTCCACGGCCTTGTACTCAATTAGCGTCTGCATACACACAAACCCAACAAAGATTTAGTTTAATGTACTGCCACCACAGCTGAAAGTTACCTCAGGAGGTGGTCTCTACTCAATAAACAGTTTAACACATAAACGCTCCTTAGCTTTGTTGGATTATGAGCTCTTAAGGGTCCAGGGAATCAAACCAGATGACTATTCAGCATAACATAAACAATTCTTGTGTGCAATTTTGCATCTTAGTTGAAACTATAACCTCACATAACCGATTCCTCCAGAATAACTATTTGCATGTCAACAGCCAAATTTCTGAACTTTCCCTGGCTGTGGTTAAAAAGTGTTGTGCAAATAACTCTAAAGCCAGGGTTGTTTTAGCAAAAAGGATTCCAGTAAAATTATGTAGGGATTTGGGTTGCAGGTCCACAATTTAGTTATGTAGGGCCTACTATCTACTTTGTCCTATCACGTACCCGGGGATATTACTCTGCCGAACCTGTTTACCTACTTCTTACACGACTACTATAAGATGTGCTCACTGGAGCAACTTATAAATCTTCTACTCACAACAACCTGCAGGCACGGAAACACGTCCCTTTGACCAATTCTATTGAGGAACTTCGACCCATAACTGTGGTTTGATTGGCATCAGTATTGCACAAGTATAGAAAGATGAGAAATTATCTTATTTTAGAAGGGCCATGTTTTCCCTACCAGGTGAATGTTTTTTACGGGCGGTATGTCGTGCGTGGGATATTAATAATAGGATGTCTAATCAAGCTGCTCATGTCTCAAATAACACGTTGTAGACTGCAAACTAGTCAATAACAGCACTTGAAAATATATCAGAGGTACACAATATTGTATTTCTGGTCATTGAAAAATTGAATTGATTAGTAAAGTAAAGTTCTTTTATGTGTTTTTAATAATTATCTATTGGAAATAATGATAAGTGTTATGATTAGCAAACATCTGATCATCCTCCTGTATTCTCTATGACATAATAGGTTAAGCATTCGCTAACAAGCATCCGCTGGTGAACTGTTTATTCTTGCCAGTAAGCAGGCACTCACAGTGGGTGTGATAAGTCGGTGGACTGGAATTTGCTCACCTTCCGATGATGAGTAATCGCTCGTAAGACGTTCTTAGTTCTTAAATTAATGATAACGATCTAACTTAAGACTTAATTGTTTATTCAATGATAAAAAGGGCTCACTGGAGCAACTTCTTTTAGGTAAGCTACTCAGTGCCATATGTGCTTAAAATTATATGTATTTACATATGTATTTTGATAAAATGGTAGCAGAGCGTGGTTCTCTTAGGTAATTGTACTTTTCGATAGTTCGGTTTTTGTGTGATACACTTCAGGGAAGTTATCAGTGCAAGCAGAAAGTGAAAGACAATTTAAGGGAAGTAGTTAGATCCAAGTGAATGTTAATTAACAGTTAACACATTAACAATTAGCGGTTGCTAAGGAGTTAATAGTGAGTGGGGCACCAGTTCAAGTCGTCACGAGGGTCGTTACGAGTCATGTTGTGCGACTCACAGACCACAACTATGAGCAGTGGAAGTTCTCCATGACGCTCATACTGAATGCTCACGATCTGTGCGCAATAGTCAGCGGAGCAGCTGTAAAACCGACAGCACCTCCAGCTGACGTCGACGAGTTGTTGAAGAAGTACGTGAAGGCACAGGCTCTCATCGCCCCGACTCTGGACGCTATCAACATGAATTACATTGTTAGCTCCACATCTTCACACGAGATGTTCACCCGGTTAGGAGCTTGTTGGGAGTGATTAAAGGTCGGTCCGACACTAAAATTCTCCCCCTAAACTGTATCGTAAAGGACATTGTGACGTGAACTAGAGCTACGAGAACTCAAATTGTGACTACTGAAAGACGTCGTAATTGAAATCTCTTATGAAATGACTGAGACGTGGACAGGGGGTTGTGAATATTCGTGGTATGACGCGTTGGTGAGTACTGTGACCTGCTGAATTGGTGAGGAAAGGTCTGGTGAGAGCCGTGTGTATTCGGTTAAAGAAAAATGAGACTTGAGACAGAGTGGCTATTAATTACAGCTTAGTAATTTACTTTGGGAATATTAAAGTTAGATAAGTTAATAGATCTGGTTAAGGTTAAGTGTGACAGAGTAGAAGTAGTGAACTGAACTAGTTGCAAGTGGACAGTGACTGGATATTCGACATGAGCATAGGTAAAAACCGTTTTAAACAATTACTGAAATAGAGAAGGACAAACTCAGGTCGGACTTGGGTAGATGTGATGCATAGCTACTGCATTTGCATGAAAAGTAGAAGAAATAACAGAGTCAAAGAAATGGTTTTGCATACGAACATTGATTCACGACTGAACATGCCGTCGCCCTTGAAGTAATCACTTCAAAAATTACACACAATCAGATTTCGAATCAGTAATTGGTAAAAAACAGAAATTAGCAATAAGACGCTTGATCTCTCCATCTGAGGTCTTGAGAGTGACAACGCGGACAAGTTGTCTTATCCAGAGTGTAGTGTAATGACTCGTCCTACTTTCCATTTGCGAAGAGGTAGGCGGTCATCCTTGACGAGAACTGGGTCTTCCAGTTGGATATTGCTTCATTGCTTGAGCCAATTTGGTCTTTGCTGTAGTCGTGTCAGGTACTCGCGAGACCATCTAAACCAAAATTGTTGTTGAATGTATTGCACCAGCTGCCATCGGTCGAGTCGTCCGGTCTTGATGTCTGCTAAGTCAGGCTCTATGACTGCAGTAAGCGAAAAACCTATTTAGAAGTGACCAGGAGTTAAAGCTTGAAGATCATTAGGGTCACAAGATAAAGGAATGCTGGGCCGAGAATTGAGACAGGCCTCAATCTGAGTAAAAATTGTTGTTAGTTCTTCGAAAATAAGAATTTCATTTCCGATGACCCATTTCAGATGATGCTTAACTTACTTGACGCCAGCTTCCCATAGACCACCAAAGTGAGGAGCGCCTGCAGGGTTGAGGTGCCAGGAGATGCCTTCAGAGGAAATGGAGTCAGCAATTTGATTGTTGTGTGCTGGATTATTCACAAGTCCAGCAAATTGCTGTAGATCTGTGTGTGTGCCAACGAAATTGGTACCACAATCACTGTGGATGTCAGTGGGTCGTCCTCTTCTTGATGTAAACCGTCTTAGAGACGCTAAGAAAGCGTCAGTCGAAAGGGAACAGCTGTAGCCGTACAGCACACGAAGGTACACAAATAAGCTTTGTGTGTTGTGCGACTTCTGTTGTTCATTGTATTGCAAACAAAAGGACAAGCGTAGTCGACTCCAGATGTCGAAAAGGGACGTGAAGGGTTCACTTTTGTTGCGGGAAGGTTTCCCATAAATTGATGTTGAATTGTGGCTGCATGACGCCTGCATACAACGCACTTGCTTACTAGATTTTGAATTGTATCCTTTCCGTTGATAATCCAGAAATCTTCTGGATGATGACATCAGTAGTTGTACTGCATGGCACAGTTTTAGATGTCGATCTCGAACGATAAGTCGTATGTGGGGATTGGCGCGGTAGTAGGGCTGGATGACGTTGACTGAATGGTAATGATGCCTTGTGCAATCGCCTCCGACCCCTAGAATCCCATCAGAGTCTATGAACGGCGCTAATGAAAGGGTTCTATTCTTACTTGGTAGACATTTATTGGTCGAAATACACTTGATGTCCTCAGGAAACGAAGAATTCTGACACCTTCGGATCCAGCAGTTGAGGGATTCAGATATTTCTTCAGGACTGAGTGGGCCTCCGAATGCTTCTAGTTTATAAAACTAGTTGTTTACGAAACGTCTTACCCAGGCGGTCACACGAAGAAGTTTTCTAAGGATGGACACATTTTGTAGTAATGGCAACAGGTCAGTTGTTCTAGCAATAAATGTTTGTTGTTGTATTGGGCGAACTTCTAATTGTGTCTCCTCTGAGTTGGTGTTCATTGAGTTCAAGTTCATTGAGATGAGCTGTTGAAAGCCAGGCGGGACCATTTCACCAGTGAATTATTATCAAGATTAGCTGTATTGATTCCTCGACTAGCACAGTCTGCAGGATTTTCTGTCTAGTGCAGCGGACTGTGAACCGTAGAGACTGTCCCCAGCGAATCAGGAAAGGAGGGAAGAAGGCCAGCGACGACACCGTCTGCAGCACTGGAGAGCGTCGTATCACGGAGAATTACTTTGTCCCCAACAGCGAGCTGGTCATCACGGTGACGGCGATCGTAAGCGACTTTCTGGCGTTTCTGAGCTGCGTCTAGATTTTCTGGACAATTCATTGGACTTCCATGTAAGCAGCTTCCCGATCATTGATTATTTAATCGTGGAAGGGGCTGTTATCTTCATCCTCGTCAAAAACAGGACCTGGAGCTGTGGAAAGCTAGAAAGGAATAGACAAGTCATGATTAAACATGAATTGGGCAGGAGTACATTAAGTGGACTCCTGAACCGTCCACCTGGCGTCGAACGAGAAAGGACCCATAAGGTCCATGTAAACACTATGCCATGGTCCGGTTGCTGGAGATGGCTGCATCAATCCAGGAGGCCTGCTGTTGTCAGGTTTGGTTCGTTGGCAGATGTGGCATGTTCGTACGTATTCGCGAACATATTCCCGTATTCCGTGGAAATACGCACATCTGTACAGCTTATCGAAAGTCCAATCAAGACCTTGATGGCCTGCGGTAACGTCATCGTGGCACTGGTGAAGCTCTACGGCACGAAGGGATTCCGGAATAACAGGTAAGAGGAAGTAAGCACTTTTGTGCCGAGGAGGGGCAGCTTGGGAGGTTCCCAGTGATGGGGACTCTATGGGATCCGTGTTGATAAGAACTGGATCAGGTACCCGTCGACGGGTATCCGACGAGGTATCCCTGGAGGTTCCCGTCTTGTAAAGATACTTGTAGAGGTCTCCGTTGACTGTAGTGAAGTCTGTTCCCGTATATTTGCTGTAGAAATCCGGTCCGGCTGCTTCTTGATGTAGGCGGAGCAGATCCCGATCAAGGCGACACTTGAGATGAAGTTGTGGAGTACTAGAGATACCCTTCCGACACATTGGTGGGTACAAGTAGTTAGAATCCCTCTCGACTTGGGACACATCTTAGAGTGGATTCCTGGAGAGAAAGTCCGCTACGACGTTGTCCCGACCTTTGACGTGAGTGATGTGTTGAGACCATTCTTGGAGCTTCCACGCCCATCGCAATAGTCGTTGATTGGTGTTCGTCATCTTGTGCAGGTGAGTTCAAGCTGAATTGCCCGTTTCAAGCGTGGATTCATGTCCCTCTAAGTATTTTCTTAATTTCTCTACGGCGAATATTATGGCGAAGCACTCTTTCTCGGATGTTGTGTAGTTCCGTTGTGTGGAGTCGAGAATCTTGCTCGCGAAGGAAACAACACGCCTGTATCGTCCTTTTGCGACAAGCCCGTGCCAACCCCGTAATCGGAAGCGTCGATCCGGAGGAGGAATGGCCGTCCAAAAACAGGATGTGCAGACGATCGGAACAGGAACAGGATCGGACTAGGTCCTGGAGAACTCCATCCTTCAGTCGCTGAAATGCCGTCTCCGCTGCCTCCGTCCATTGGAACTTTGGTGTTGGTTTCGTCAGTTCATAGAGAGGTTTTGTTATTGTGGCAAAACGCTTTATGAACCGGTGGTACCATCCGATCGCTCCAAAGAAGGACTTAATTTGCTTCTTCTTCTTTGGAGGAGGTATGGATTTTATGGCAGCTACTTTCTTTTCACTCATGCTTACGCCATTTTGAGAGACAAGATGTCCCAGAAACTTGACGCAGGTCTCACCAAATTGACATTTCTTCCTGAGGATTGTGAGGTTCACGGATTTGAATCGCTCCAAGACAATGCGGAGGTGAGCTTTGTGTTCCTCGAATGTTTTGGAGAAGACAAGGAAATCGTCGAGATAGACGCGACAGAAGTCTTCTAATCCGGCAAGCAGTTCGTTCATGAGACGTTGATTAGTTGCCGGTGCGTCTTTCAATCCAAAGGGCATTACATCGTACTCGTAAAAACCTTTATCCGTCACAAATCCAGTATATTTCTTACTTTTCCGGTCGAGTTGTATCTGCCAGTTACCTTTTTATGCATCAATCGTTGGGATGTACTTGGCATGGTTTTCTGAGGATATCTTGAACTCGAGGAATTGGGAAGGAGTCATTAAGAGTCAGAGAAATGATGTGTCGGAAGTCGACACAGAAGCGCCATGCGCCTCCTGGCTTGGGAGTAAGGAGAATTGGGGAAGCGTATTCTGACCGACTCCTCCGGATGATTCCATTTTGAAGCATGTATTCGACCTGAGCGTTGGCTTCTTGCAGCTTCGTGAAGGACGTGGAATACGGTCGCTGCCGACAAGGTTGTTCCTCGAGAAACCGGGATGGAGTGCTTCACACCATTTATCTTTCCAAGTGGAGCGTCTATCGCCGTTAGGAATTCGGTGAGGAGATTTTGAATCTCTGTTTCCTCAACTGCTTGTAGGAATTGCGGACATCTGGAATTTGGATTCCTGTCCTCCGTTACCTTTAGCGGGTTAGAACGGTGTGGCAAATCCACCGAGAAATCTGCAGTCTGCATGTCGAGGATGAGTCCAGTCTTGTGAAGGAAGTGCATCCCGAGCAGGTACCCATTAAAGCTAGGTAACAGCACGAAACAATGTCGGATTTTTCCTTCAAGTGAAATCGTGACGTCTGCTTGACCGCAAGGAGTGGCGATGGATCCCTCCAACATTACCACAGGTCCTTGTGTCCATTCAGCGATGTCGGCCTTATCTGGAAAGTTATTCCGGCCAACCACTGAGATAGTGGAGCCTGTGTTTACTAGTGCGTCGTAACTGATGAGGTTCCGGTTGACGGGTACCTCTGGAGGTACCTGTTGACAGGTATCCGGGCGGGTGCGCATAGGATACCGGAGTACACCAACCGCCACTGGCAGTGAGGGAATAAGTCGTGAGGGTTCCGCATGCGGCCCGTGAGTGACGTGGAAGACTTGATTCCACGCTGCTACTCCGTTTTCCTTAAGAATTGGAGGATCTTGCTGCAGAGTATCAGCTTGTCCTTGCCGTTGATCTTGATTGCTGTTTCCAATCTTGTTTAGCAGGTTTTCTGGAGGAGGTGGATTTGGTCTTGTCTGTAATCTTCGTGCCACATGACGTGTTCAATTATGACCATCCCGTGTGTCGTGGGATTTGGTACGACTGACTGAGCACCTATTGCTGGCGCTGGTGGATGCGGACTGACTGTGGGATAAAGGAGGTACCAGTTGCGATGGGGACTCCAATGTTTCCTCTGAGGGGCTTTCGTTCCTATCGTGCCAACCAGATGACTGAACAGCCGTCTTCCAGGATTTCCAATTCCAGGACTTGGAACTGTCCGGTTTCTCGGAATTGGAAGTGACAGTGGGATCCAGGATAATTCTTGATCCGAACTTCACCAAATCATGTCCGTGTTTCCACATCCGAGAAGATGGGTCTTTAAGGAAGGTAAGGCTCTTTCGGAAATAAAGGAAATGATGTCCTTGTTGTTGGCTTCGGGACCAAGATTGTAAACCTTCCTGTTCATCATGTCCATTTCAAATGCGAAGCTCTCGAAGGATTCTGATGGCTGCTGAGGACGAGCGAAAAGATGGTCCAGTGTGGAATGCTTCGCACTATCGGAGCCATAAAAGTTTAGAAAATAATTCTTGAACTCTTCCCAACTCTTAACAACCAGTTTTGCTCGCTTCCACCAAACTGATTGTTTGGGGTCTTGAATCAAGGCGCGAGGGAGCATGATGAGCCAATCCTCAGGAGTAGCTTGCTTACGGCGGAGCTAAGATTCCAAATCTGCAAAGAAGTGAGGAGCTGTTTCCAACTTTTTGCCAAACTTTGGCACAGGAATGTTATTGGCTGTTTGATCGATGACGGAGCCGCTTGTGTAACGACCGGAGGAGTCAGGATTGCTGGAGGTACCGGTTGGGTTGTTGGAGTTACCTGTTGACTTTTTTCTGGATGTGAGGTAGGAGGATGGATACCGACGGGGACCACTGGGACCGAAGCACTCGACGCAGGAGGTACTCCAGTTGACGCAAATGGCGACGAGGAGAAGACGAACCATCTAGACGCGGAGGTTTCCCTGTGACCTGTCGAGGTATATGACGGATGAAACACGACGGATGGATGCCTTGGAGGGGACGAACGTGTTGTGTGGTGGACCCCCGTAGAGATGAACGGGTACCCCTGGAGGGTCCTGTCGACTGATACTCGTAGAGGTGGCGACGACGGAATTCTTGTGAAATTGTTGTAGAAAACGCTGAGGTGAAGGTTGGCGTTGTTGTTGTCGTTGCCGTTATCCAAAATGTACACGGCAATACATGCTTTCGGAAAGAAAGCAAATGGTCTCCCTCGAAGAACGTTGATTTGTCTCGTCGCATTTGAAGCACATAGAGCTGTTCTTGCACTGGAGGCAAAATTTCCTGAATCTGCAAACGTCGTCTTCATCTGCTGTAGATTTTGAGAGACATCCACGTGCGTATTACGCAGTTCTGAGGTGAGTTTGAATTGAATTGGCGCATTCCGTGGATTTCTTCTTAATTTGTTCGGCAACGTGCTCCTTGATATGCTCAGAGAACTGTTGACGATTTGGATTTCTTTGTACGTCTTCTGCAGCGTCTCACCAAGGAACGTAAGGCGAATCGGTGTTGGCATTTGTGATGCCGTGATGTCCGGGAAGAGTGTATGCCAGAAAAAGAAAAATACGCTTACCGGAATAAGGTAGACAATGTAGACCCATTCGAGGAGAAAAAGAGGAACGACCAAATTGACAAGTAACCATATCGATGCGTTCAAAAAGGAGACGAGCTACCCTGCAGCTCGTTGCTTCAAAACAGGAAGTGGAGTTGAAGTGACGTTTAGAAACGCGTCACTGGCACTGAAGAAGAGAGACAGCAATGTCGGTAAGGACATTACTGAAGTTTTTGTGACACTTTAACTGTATGAAACACGTAAGATTTTAATTTTGAAGAGTATTCTAATTAGATCCCTAGGACGGAGGGTTTCGGCACCATTGTAACGGTAACTTGTGGAAGTTCATTTATGCTGAGTCCCAGTATGAGAGACTTAGAAGGATACTCGATGAGATATGGTGAGACGGGTACTCGGTGAGATAAGATCTATTAACTTGAATGCCAGGAAGCTAACCCGTTCTGGTTCGTCGATTCCACTGCGGGAGGATCCGGGAGTCGCGTGTGATGCTTGACTAACATATTTATTAAGTAAAAGACGTCCACACCGGAGGAGAGAATAGACTGAATTGAGCCTGAGAAGGAGGATTCAGGAGAATGTCTAGGAATGTTGGCTGACGTGGAGTTCCACGTAGACACTAGGTAAATGAGGGTATCTAACTAGACCTTGACCTTGTAGTCAGGAGGATAGATAGGGAACTCCAAGGACAGATAGGATAGGGGAATAGATGGACTTGGGTTACAAGGTTAAGCATTCGCTTACCAGCATCCACTGGTTAACTGTGTATTCCTGCCAGTCAGCAGGCTCTCACACTGGTTATGATGAGACTTTAACTTGCTCATTATCCGATCAGGGGTAAACTGACTTTCTTAAGTTCTTAAGTTGTGATAATGATCTAACTTAAGACCCAATTGTTTATTCAATGATTAGATGTGCTCACTGGAGAAACTAATAAACCTTTTACTTCAGTTACTCAGTCACACATGTATCTCTTGGGATTTTGATAAAATTATCAACTTGCATGACCTCAAATTAAGTTTAGGGTAAAATTTATGAATAAAGGTATTGCTACTACAAAGAAAAGATTGACTGACTGAGTGTGCTTATGATACGGAAAATGATAAGTCATACGATATGCAGTACTTCAATAAAGCCACATCATCGCTCAACTACTTAGCAACGACTACTTAATAAATAATAAACATATTTCTAAGCAAATTTTTTCATAAACTATGTGAGTTAATCGTGTTTGTCTTTCAACTTCCTGGGCTACCAGAATCTGCTTGGTGAAGGTTTCCTCCTAGAGGAGCTAAACTAAAGACGAACTCCAACCACCAACTGGCGCGCCCGCTTTCGGGCACATCACCGTTATATTTCGTATTTCATATATCATGAACCAGTTGCTATAACTATTTAAAAGCAGTAAAACAATATTCAAACACTATATATTACTTTGGATATATTAAACTACACTATATATTACTTGTAGACCTTGGGGCCATTATTGTTGTCTAACTGCCAACTTATCTCACGCAGGGGGTGGTACGCAAGGGTATCCAGTTCGAAGGACCAATGAAAGGGCGCAAGTTGGACCGTGAGTTCACGGCACCGCTAATAGGGCCCTGAAGGGGATGAAGTGCGAGGCGAAGGGTGTAGTAAATGAATAGCTTGAAATAGGCAGGGTTAAATGAGACTTATAGATTTATGCAGGTCAAATGTAGAATCTTACAGTAAAAATGGATTATGGAATTGAGTGGTTAGCACGAACGACAGACAAGGTAGTAGTTAATTGATCGACTACAGCAAACAGATCCGAATTGATCAAATGACAGAGAAGTAGTGATGAGGAGTAAAGTGATTACAGGTCATATATGTGGATTGAGTTGTGGGCCCATTAGGGGATCTTGTGCAAGGGACATGTAGCAGTGTGTCTTTGTACAACAAATAAGATAAGAATAGTTCTAGAAAGAACCAGAAAACACAGAAAGAAAGAGACAAAATGCTACCTGGACATTGCTAGTATGATCCACTAATTTACAAGTATGGTAAAACATCTAGATAATTAGACGGCATGAATGTCAGAATTCATGGAGATAACGGAGGTTCAATGATTGAAATAAACGAGAAACAATGCATGCATTAAGACTGTAGATATGTAAAAATCAAGACCATTACAAAAGATGAAATGAGTAAATCTACACCGAACATTCCGGCCCCCTTGATACATCCGTATCAATCGATGATGATGCAAGGTCCTTGACAGTTTCAATAGGGAGAAGGGACAATTTTGTTAAAGGTCACTTGAGTTCTCTAGTGCAAGTTCTTATTGTTACTACTCGAACGTGTCCGTCAGGTACAGGGTGAACAGTGACAACTCGTCCGAGTTTCCAATGCTGTGGAGGAAGTGATTCATCCTTGAGAATGACCATGTCATTGGGTTCCAGGTTTCTTTTAGGCTGCATCCACTTGGGACTTTGCTGCAGCCGAGTGAGATATTCCAGTGACCATCTCTTCCAAAACTCCTGTCGTAGTTGTTGAAGAAGCTGCCATCGGGTTAGGTGATTGAACTGAAGGTAAGTTAGGTCAGGGTCTGGAACAGATATGAGGGGTTCTCCAATAAGGAAATGTCCTGGAGTTAAAACTGTGAAGTCTTCAGGGCTAGTTGATAGCGGAGTAAAAGGTCTTGAGTTAAGACAGGCTTCCACTTTGCAAGGGACAGTGGAGTATTCTTCATATGTGAGAAGGGTTGATGTGAGAGTCCGCTTGAGATGATACTTGATACTTTTCACCCCAGCCTCCCAAAGTCCACCAAAATGTGGGGCCCCGGGTGGATTGAACTGCCAACTGGTTCCTTCTTTGGATAAAACATCAGCTGTGGTGTTGTTGATATTGGAATGAGAAAGAAGTTTCTTCAACTCCTTTTCTGCACCAACAAAGTTGGTCCCGCAATCGATCCACATCTCTTCGGGTCGTCCACGACGTGAGGCAAATCGGCGGAGGGCTGCTAGGAATCCGTCACCGAAGAGTGATCCGGCGAGTTCCAAGTGAATAGCTCTTGTAGCTAAACAGACGATGACACAAATATAGAATTTGATAGTAATTTTGCTTCTTACTGCAGGTCTCAGAGTGAAGGGTCCTGCATAGTCGACTCCACACCTCAAGAAGGCCCTTTCTGGGTTGACTCGAACAGAAGGCAGATTCCCCATCAATTGTTGTTGAAGTCGTGCACATCAGTTAGTTGTTTGTGACAAACGATACACTTCTTTAATTGTAGGCGTATGGCATCACGACAGCGTGTGATCCAGTAGCGTTGAGAAAGAATTGATTGGACCAGCTGGGACCCTGCATGGGAATTGTCGTGGTGACAGGAACGAAATGAAGGTGAGGAATGAGTCACGAGGAAGGAAGACTGGATGCTTTCGACTGAAGCTTATCTTCGCATGGTTGAGTCGACCTCCGACTCGAAGAACTCCTGCATCGTCCAAGAATGGAGACAGAGACAGAAACTTGCAGCGACTGGTGAGTTGGCTTGACGACTTCAGTGCTGCAATTTCTTCGTGAAATGTTGTTGCTTGGACTTCTTTAATGATAACTGTTTCTGCTTGTAACAGTTCCATTGTAGTGAGAGGGCCCATGTGACGAGGGTTGTTCTTTCGGGCGTTGTGAGTGAATCTGATAATCCACGCAGTGACACGACGTAACTTGTGCCATGACGGAATCTTCTGAATGAGTCCTTGGAGACAGGAAGGTGAAGTGTGCTTTCCAAACAAACACACCTGGGTAAGTTTTTCTTCAATATGAATTTCTTCGGTATTGCTGTCAGGGAAATTCTGAATGCTATTTGATTGTCCAGTTGCTACCCATGATGGGCCTGACCACCAATGCGGATGAGAGACAAGTTCTGGAATACCTCTACTTGCACAGTCTGCTCGGTTGTCTTCGCTGCGAACATGACACCAGGAGGCTGAATTGATGTTGCGTTGAATGTCTGCGACGCGATTCGCCACAAACCTCTTCCATTGTGTTGGAGGTCCCGCAATCCAGGCCAGTGCAATAGTTGAGTCAGAGTAGGCTGTCATCGTGGAAATACGCAAATTAATTGTTGTGCTTACATGTTTCAGTAAACTGGATAGCAGGTGTGCACTGCATAACTCCAATCTTGGAACAGAGACTTGCTTGGCAGGTGCAACGCGAGTCTTCGATGAGATAAGTGAAACTTGGTGTTGATTATTTCCACTTGCGATGAGATAGACAACTGCGGCGTAGGCCTTCTCGCTTGCGTCGGAGAATCCAATGAGAGAACTTTCTTCGTATTTGCAGGTCCAACGAGGAATGGAAATCTGCTCTAGCTGTGGCAGACTTGAATGAAAGTCTTTCCAGAGGGCCACGATTGGTTCAGGAAGTTGTTCGTTCCATCCGATGTTGAGTTTCCAGAGAGATTGGATAAGGATTTTGCCTGATAAGATAACTGGGGCGAGGAATCCTAGAGGGTCCAACAATTTGGCAACATATGACAAAACTATTCGTTTGGTAAGTTTACGTGTATCCTCAGAGGGCATGAAAACTTTGAAGAAGAAGGTATCATGATGTGTGTTCCACTTTAGCCCTAGCGTCTTGACGGAAGGGTCCACATCAATGGAAAGGTCTTGAGACATTTCCCGAAGTGAAGGAGGAAGTGAGGCCAGAAGCTCTGGATAATTTGATGACCACATCCGTAACTCCATTCCACCTTTATTCAGTACTTCAATTAGTTGTTGTTGTAGATTTGTAGCTTCTTGGAGATGTGCTGCACCAGAGAGACAATCGTCCACGTAGAAATCATTTAGTATGAACCTAGCAGCTTCAGGAAGTTGCACTTGATGGCCCTTGACTAACTGCTGGAGTGACCGCGTAGCGAGGAAGGGAGCTGATGCTGTTCCGTAAGTGACTGTGAGTAGACGGTATATTTTTAATGGCTCCGAAGAGTTCTCCCGCCAAAATATCCGTTGAAGATCGCATTGTTCTTTTTTCATTAGGATTTGACGATATATCTTTCCCACGTCAGCGGTGAAGGCCACCTTGAAGCGTCTGAACCAAGTGATGATGTCCACAATTCCATTCTGAAGAGTTGGACCTACCATGAGGATGTCGTTGAGGGAGGTTCCATTGGATGGTCAGCGGAACCGTCGAACGCATCTCTGAACTTCTGAAGCTCTCCTTCGTCCTTGAGTACCCAACGATGTGAGATGTAGCAGACGGGTCCAATTGGATTCATCTCTCCTTCTTCTGAGACAAGTTCCATATGTCCAAGTGACAAGTAATCCCGCATGAACTTGACGTATAATTTCTTCATTTCAGGTTGCTGATGTAGTCTTCGTTCCATTGAGTGGAAGCGTCAAAGAGCCCTTGATTTAGAATCTCCAAGCGTTGTTGGTGGGTCCCTGAATGGGAATTCCACTTCCATACGGCCGTCAGATTTTCTTGTGTGTGTCTTCATGAAATGCTCCTCACATTTCATTTCTTCTGTTGATTGAGGTTTGGATGTGCTGACCTGCTCGAGTTCCCAAAGTCGCTGAATCGAGAGGTCGAGGTCACAGTCCGCGTAGTGTACAACTACTTGCTTCTTGGGTTTGGACTCAACTGAACCGGCGACGAGCCATCCAAGTTTCGAATTGAGTGCTGTAGGAGTTCCAGTGGATCCATTCTTCTTTCCATCCTTTAACAGGCCCCAGAAAACGTCAGCACCAAGAAGCAAATCGATTGGTGCAGGTTTATGGAAATCAGGATCAGCCAACTGTAATCCGTCGAGGTGCCTCCATTGTTGAGGGCTGCATGATGACCAAGGCAATTTGCAGGTTATTTGATTAAGTATGAGTGGACTTACTGCAATTTTGCATGTTGTTGGAAAATGCGGACGTATGCTAATTTAGGTGGTTCCGTTGCAGGAAGAAACTGGAGTGGATGAGAGACCTTTTATCTCTGCTGTGGACTTGTAGCGAGGGAGACGGAGTTCTTTGAAGAGCTTCTCTGTGATGAAGCTTTCTGTTGAACCGCCATCAAGAAGGGCCCTGCATGGGAGAGGAAGTCCATCTGCGTCTACCACGTACAAAATTGCTGTTGCAAGTAATGTTTGCGATGATGTTGATTGCTGTGAGTCTTCATGATGATGAAGAGAAACTTCTTGTTGTGATTCCATTCCAGGCAGGGTCGATTCATGATTTGTTGTGGATTCCCGTTGGAGATGGATGAGAGTATGATGACGCTGCTGATGTGTCCTACATGAACTCTGGCTAGGACAGTCCTTGGTGACGTGTCCACTCATCAAGCAGTTGAAGCAAGCGTGCGACTT
>JAQGBV010001284.1:0-16677 GCA_034698685.1 Isotomurus pseudopalustris
TTGGTAGAGCGGTGCATCTTTCTTTCATTTTATTTGGCTTGTCTACAGCTGGGCCAAAAGTTAAATTAGTTTGCTTTTGAGCCTTTTTGTCCAGATTTTATCTGAAGTTGACGGCACCTTAATTTGAGTGTAAAGTGTAACTTGAAAATAAAGTGAATTGCTGTAATAAAGTTGCACAGTGCAATCGCAATGTATGCTTGTCCAGTCCCATTTTATTGCAATACTGTGAGTGCACAGATATTACTTACTTTTGACCCCATATTATGTGAAGCATTTCCATTACGAAACAAGTAATCTCTGTCCTCAGATTTTACACAACAAAGCTTTTCCAGTTTTTTATACATTTTTATTTAGAAGATAACTTATTGAGCTTGTCTAGCTAATGGTCCTTCACGATTTTATTATAATCCTTGTAGTTCATCCTTTGATAATAATAACAATTGTTAGATTTTCTCTGCTGTCAGCATTAGGTTCTCTCTCACCCCATTGCCACACTATATACTGCATACTGTTGAGGTGAGCAACTCCCTTAAGCTCTTCAAATATATATAATATCATTCTCTGTAGGTGATTAATTTACACTTGGATTTTGCACATTTACCCTAATTAAACGGAACTCATTGTAAAATATACACGTTCATACGTTACACCATACAACTATATCATAAGATCCTTAATACACGTTCTTGATGTGTTTCGGCTTATTTCACAACTACGTCAGAATTTAAGCCTGCCGTAGATCCCAAATCGCAATAAAGCTAATCGAATCTTCATACCTTCATAATTCTGCCGAGTTTCAATAAAACTGTTCACAGGGATTAAAGTGCGAGGTGGAACTAATATTTTTTAAGCTGCAATTTTGCAATACATAGCTCACGCTGTAGTAAATTAATTGAGTAGTTCAGATTTTCAAATGACACCAACACAAACCTTTTTCTTAAATACAATCCAATTTATTTTGCAAAATATGATTCGTAAGCATTAACTTGCAAGGGCAGTAATAAAATTATTAATGACTGCCGCATTCATAAACTTTAATATCTTATTTCCAAACTAATTTTCCAGTTTTGTCTGCATCACTCCTTTCAGTAAAACATTCTACATATTTGTAAAAATTAACTTGCATATTTTCTGATACAAAATTATAACAAATTAAAAGATAAAGACAACACAGACCGTAAAAATTATTTGAACATGTGTATTCTTTACCAGCTCTACCTTTACAGAGTATTTTCTAAACGGAATGTCTACATTGTTCCCATTGACTTTAAGTTTATTCTCACCACACCCTTAAGTTAAAACACCGGGTCCTGTCTGGCTTTGGAAGTGTCGCAAGTGAATCCGACAGTCAAAGCGTACCTGACTCCGCTGCCCAGCCTTTCGTGGAAATGTCTGTTTTCTTCTCCAGAAGTGAATCCAATCGCTCTTCCTACAACAAATCAACGATTCGAAACACATACCTCTACAATGACTGCCTTATTTAACTAGTACGTTTACTTCACCTTTCTTTGAGTCCACAGTTCTATTCGTAAGATCTCCATCCACGAAAATCATCCTTCCACCATCGATCACGTTTGACAAGAATAAAGTCGTCGAGTAGTAGAAGTCTTGATATAAATCCTATCATCCCAGCAACGTATAATATTCCGTAATACCCACTACTTAATATAATTATGGTAATCATCACCCTTTTACCTTATGATAAGCTGCGTGCCAATACTCCTCTTCTCTTGACTTGGCGTCTTTAGAACTCAACTTGGTGGCATAAGTAGGTCCAGCAAGGAACAGTGACCAATAGTCCACTCCAAAATAGCTGGAGATCATTCTTTGCAACTTACTCTTAACAGATCTACAACACAAAATTATCTTTGAATGTAAATCTTCCTTCAGCAAGTAAACTCTGATTGAAACTATAAACTCACTGGAATATCAAAGAATCTCCATCCTGAAAGATCTTTTTGGACTGGGACGCTAAATCCTGAGATTTTCCTCCAAACTTTAAAGTCATACTTGTCAAGTCGAAAACAGTAGCAGAGACGTCTTGATTCTTAGCTGCTTTGAAGACTCTCTCAACCAAGTCGAGAAGGCCGATGGTTTCTTGAGGAGACACGATTTCATCAGTGATAATTCTTCCACAGTGATTTGGAACACACCCTTTGTACGGAGCCACAGCCTTGTCAAATGCAGACGAACATTTGGTCTTCATCCCCCGGAATCTGATGTCCTCATTAAACTGAGCTAACGGGGTTTCACTCTTCTTTCCTGCGTTGTACCACACAACAGTCATCAGCCCTAAGATAAGCGCTGTCCTCGACCACAGCCTGTGCGGAGACAGTTTTGGCATTGGACCGAATTTCGGAGGCGGGTCGGGACTGGAAGATGAGAACAGAGAAAACTCCTTTGTATTTAGATCAAAAATCGAAAATTTTTCATAATTAAATAATAACCTTTCGCCATTTGACTGCGGAGCATCGCTCGAGGATGACTTTTTGGATTTATCCACCACCTGCTTATCTCCTTCGTCCGATGTTGCTTCCGACTTTTTCGACTTGGAAGACTTATTTCGCCTCTTAACCTCACCAGACATGACTAAAGAATTAAATCGTAAGTAAAATTCAAGCCTGTGATATTTAAGGACCTTGGGGTGTTAACAGTAACACCGTCAGTTCCTCCGTAAAACCGTTGAATTGATAGTTCTTATCTTTTGGGACTGCTGACACAAATCGCAAATGAATTATTGTGTTGTGTAATTATGAAGATCTTTGGGCAAAAGTTACATATCCCACACTGTCAAATTGATCTGGGAGTTGTAACCAATCGTAGTGAGCCTGCAGAAAATGCCAAAACTCTTTGTTGCCCACTTGCATGAAACCCACTTGTTCATCAAAAATTAAAATGCCTTAATACAATTAGTTTTTATGTTTTTTCCATAAATCTTGCACCCATCACTCATATGACAGTCCAGTCATTTGTTCATGTTTTTATAACCAACTGAGGGAGTTAAGTCATATTTAGTGTCAGTAAAAATTCCCAATAATGAAGCAGCTACCATGTGTTTGTTTGGTTAAACTCGTTAAACTTGATATAAATAAATTGATTGAAGCCCAGTCCATAAGCAATCTCCCCTTTACGTCACACGAACTCCACTTCTAAGCATCTATTTCCATTCCTTCTCGTTTATTGCCAACCTTTCACCAAGTTTTAGATGCAAATTATAAAGTTAATAATTTACCTAATCGTCAATCAATTGGATGTTGAACCTCACTTTCCACAGTTCCTGCAAAAGCCCAACCACCACACAAAATTCTTCACTCCATTTCATAAAGTCAATGTGGCTCCTTCCGTCCTAACCTCCGATGAAAGTATCAATAATAAACTACATCCGTAGCTTCCATTTGCTTTCAGAATTGATCCATCGTCACCAAATATTTCTCAATTCCATTAAGGAAAGTTAATTACAAACTCCAACCAATACATTCAGTACGATGACTTAAAGTACAAACTTTTATTTTGTTGAGAACTCCCCAACCCACCCAATATTGACTTGAACTCCCTTTCCACTTACAGACTCGCATATTGCAAGCTACTGCAAGCCTATTTGAATTCTACTTCGTTAAATATTAAAATGTACACACATACAGATACACACTTTCTAAACCACTTAACTGCCTATAATTTATACCTATCTACCTCTATGTGCTATTAACACACAGTACACACAGGTACTATAAGCACACACAAGTACAAACAATTTGTTTAATTCTATTCCTAAGTTCTCTACTATTCTGCATGCAGCATGTAAATTGCCTATTCAATCGCATGCTTCTGGATTATTTCGTAATCGAATAATGTATATTTAATGCTTCCCCATCTACAGTCCATCCACCTACGAATGAATATACCCCACTGGACTTCGTTCTCCTCTTTATTATTGTGAGTCCTTCAAGACAACTCTAATGCATGATCAATCAGACCCTCATGGGTAATGCATTGCACCCAATTGATTCTAATCGAAACATACACCCAGAAACAATAACTTTCACTGTCATCAATACTTTACTTAATTATCCATCATTCCTCCCAGTCATTTGTAAACCACTTTAATATTTCAACGTGTATCGTGTCAGCTCACTAAACTTAAATGTGCTGTTCTCCCCATTCCCATTTCGATTGTGATTTTCCAACTATTCCAACAGAAGAATTGATTCCAACACGAAACTAAACACAGAGTACAGAAACTAGAAGTTATTTATTGCGTGTTCACCAAGGTCTTCTTGTGTAATGAATACGAATTGCCTTTCTTCTCTCTAGTACCTTTAATTGCTTCATATGTGTAGAAATAAACTTTCCCTCTATCCCACACAGCTTGCACATTCAACATTCAATTCAAGCAAACCTGGCTGCCTGCCTTATCATTCATGATAGTTGATAGCAATCAGAGGTCACATTATTCTTACGTTTATACGTTTCTATCCACGTGATAGCCTCGTCATTTCCATAAACAGGGAACACACCACCACAAATGAAGCCACCCATGGATCGAATATCGGTTTACACTCTGTAGCTTTCCTTCAGTTCTGATCTCTATCCACACACACAAACAAATTACAAAGAATTCGTCTCATTACCCTAATGAACTAAATCTGCATGGCTTCATACCTTTCTCCTCTCTGTTGCTTAAATATTCCTCCCATATAAACAAACAAACACACACCATTCCACTGTTTACAACTTTCTCCAGGGATCTCACATGCATAAACATATGTATTTCTCTCCTTGTATAACAAAACTAGTCTCTCGAATTAGCCTCTTCATCTCTATCCTTCCATCTCCATCATTTCACGGTGAAGAAGCATCCGAGTAATTGGACCCCATCAGTCTTTTTTACGCTTTCATTCCTGATCCACTATGGCGTATATGGTAAAAAGACTCGCGAACCCAAACCCAACACAGCATCAGAATTCCTTACGTATACTTGTACTTGTATAATGTATATATGCTTATGTATGCGTGCATGTGATATGTAGGAAAGTCCCAAGACAAAACCCATCTCCTTGGAAGACCTTCCTTCAAATTAATCCAGGTTTTGTAAGAAATACAGAGGAAGTCCCGAAGAAAGAATACACCCATTCGCAGTGGATAAACAAAGTAGAGGAAAGAACGAGCATAATTGATTCCTTCATCCACGGAGATTCTCTGTTTCCGGGTGTAATTGCCAATCTATTTCATTTTTGTACAAAAGAATACACACGCCGTATTCTTTTGTCCTCAGACATATATTCCTTACTTTCCCTTATACTTATATCTTATACATGTGTGTAAGTGACACTAACTGCAAATCCTTCCGTGATACCTCTAAGTGATGTAACCCATCACTGTCATTCACGTCACGTCAGACTTTCTCCTTCGTACTACAATAGTTCTCATATCTTTTTTATATATCTCTCTCTGTGTATTGTCTCTCTATCTTTCTTCTTATTACATTACGAAACGACTTGCTGTAATGATATCAACTTCCCAACCTTAAGTTGTAAAATGCCGTGATAATCGAGTCATTATGTGGACAGACTATAAATGTACCCTCCGTATGCATTCCGAATTCTGCATTGAGGATGTGTCGTCTACCTCCAACTACGTACGTGTGAATGGAGAATCTTTTACAATACTGAGGCGGATAAGGCCTTGTGGGAATAAGGAACACATTATTATGCTTGAATGTTGTCGAAGTGAATTACTGGTTGAATTGGAATTGCATGTTGTTCATATTTCATAGTGGAAAGCGGCTGAGGAAAATTTTCTTTTGCTTCTACTTTCTCCTGTCAACTTTCATTTGTCCAGATGGGACAGATGACAGAAAGTAAAGGAACGTGCATGTGTATCAGAGTTGAGATATAGAGAGACAGACTCGTTTGTCCGTGAGCTATTAATGGCTAGTCAGTACTTAGAAAAGGACACATTCACTCACACATTCGTCTACCAAGTTTTGGCCGTGATACACACACAGTAAGATAGCCGTGATGGTGTCTCACCATAAGTGCGCCTTCACTCGAAACTACAAATTGCAGTGAGAAGTCTCGTCAGAAAACTTAAATAAACAAATATTGATGGAAATGGATTGAAATGACAGGAAAGCGAGAGAGAGCCTTTGAGTGAATAATTCAGCCCAAAAGACTTTCTTTCCCTTTCACCTTTACCTTCCTCTCCTGCGAGAGATAATTCCTTCTAACCACGGACACAATCAGCGGTCCGTCGTGGTTCTTCATACCTCCGTAACGCTTAATAGATTTTATTCTTGGGAGAGTGTGAAGAAGTTGAAAGGCTTAGTCATCCACATCCACCCAGTCTTTGCTTGAGCTTATTCCCAACTACAGCTACACACACACACATTAGCCACGCGAAAGCTATTTAAACGGAAAGGAGAGAAGTTTAACATAACTGCATACAAACTATTTACCCCATCGCTCTCTATACAAGACTGCACATACAAAAAAACAAGACAACATGCACAAAGGTTTAACAATTTGCTCCCAAAAGTTTCAAGTTTCAATGTGAATCTGATTACTTAATGTCCTTGTAACAAGTAAAAACAAAATTTCATTTTCAATTTTCCTATTTTCATATTAAATATCAAAAGAGTACATCCCACACTAATTGGCCCAGTTTCCAATTTCCTTATTACACAGTAGAAATCTCTTTCATCCCGAGACTAATAATAATATGACGGCTAGAAAACCCCTGCCACCACTTTTTACACAGACTCTCAGGTGAAAGTGGGGAAAGTAAGTCACATTCAATTTACGCAATAGTACAAAAGAGAACAACAGAAGCATCGAGACTTTCGAGACGTCAAGACTTGAAGACTTCCTTTCAGACTCTCAAAAAGATTTTGACTGACCATATAACATTCATTCTGTGTGTATCACAGAAGCAGCAGAAGGAAGACAACAAAGATACTTTCACCTCCGTTGGGGAAAAGTGTACACTTCTCATCTTAACATACATACTTATAGTACACACTACCATCATCATCATCTTTAACAAACACGGTGAAGCAACATGAGAGCCTTTAACACTAAAAAGTAGGTCTGTTTGAAACCTTTTACTAACTAAATTAGTGTTTTCAGCTGGTACAAACGAAGAGACTCAATTTCTCCTACCTTTAAAAGTCTCTTTTCTAGCTTTTGTGTATTCTCACAAAAAGTCACAAGAGAATAACGAGGTTAGAGTTCTTGATGAGCCAACCCCTACAACATGCACACTACTAACAACTTACAATAACAACGTACATTATTCTTATTACTTATATATATACACACACACACTTAGTTTAGACGTTTAGATTGGAAAGCAGTAAGAAATAAATGCCCGTTTCAAATGAGAGTTTCCACCAGTTGGCTGCGAATGTTGGTGGAAGGACCAGCAGAGAGTAAACGTACAGAAGCACCCAGTGCAAAAGAAGGGAAGAACCCGAGAAATAACTTTCTTAGTGTTTTAGTGGATGGTTCTGTCACTTTTGGGGTTAAAGTAGACCGTTTTATAAGGAAAAGTCATAAATGTCATACATTATCCCGTCAGAAGGATAAAACCTTACACAGAGACGGACATTCGCCCACCACCACCCGTCGTCCTTTTCCTCGAAGATACAAAATAATAATTCCTTTGAATTGACACACACTGACTTTTCTCCTTACTGTTCTTGTGCACATTCATATGGGACTCATCTTCTGGTCTCCTCATGAATGTGTAAATAAATAATTGATATTATTGGGTGGTGTATTCTTCTTCTTCTTCTTATGCTCTCCTTTCACGGTTTGCACACACGTCAAGTCAAACTCTCACAAACTCTTTTACTGATTGTGTCTATAACCCTATCTCTACGTGTATCTCTTCCTACATTCATTTTTGTGAGTACAAGGAGTACACGTAAAAGAGGAAGGAAAGAAAAACTTGTGAGAGAAACAAATGCCAAACTCATAAAATAATGCAAATCCTTTGCTAGCCGAGCATCACCAATTTCATTCTTGGATGGAACTTCTTCATCACCTCTCTCCTACTTTGTCGGGTTGTTAGACAGACACGCTCATACGCATTCTAACACTACTGTATTAAGTTATCAGGAGAAGGAGGTGGAGGTGCGATAAAGACATTAAATTCTAAGGAATAATAGCAACTTATTCAAATTAAACTCTACATTTATTACGAAAAGGAAACGGGAGAAAGCAGGAAACCTTTGGAGAGTTCCTTTTACCAAAAATATGTGCCCCAATTATTATCTACTGGAGGAATCCAACGCTAAAAGAACTTGTCGAAGGAGATCGATTTCCAAAGAATATTGATTGGTTTCAGACCTAAGTGACACACACTACATGGTTGAATAATTGCTTGTGCAAAGTGTGTGTGTGTTTGTTTGTATGTGCGGTTAGTTGGGAAATTAAGTTCCAGGGACACATAGAAAGATAATTAAGTATAGTAAGGAAGGGAGAATTATAAACAGGGAGAGAAAGCTTTTTCTCTCTTAACTTTGGCTATTACTGAGGTGACTTAATTGAGTTATAAATCGTCTATATGATGTACCACTTTCGATCAATTAGGAATGGAACTTACGTTCCTCCTGATGCAAGCACGGGACTTCCTTGGTCCCAAAGGCCACCGGTACTTCCACGATTCACTTGTGGACTTGCCCCGCAGACCCTTGTCAAGTTCTTTGCTGGTTTGGACATTGTAAGAAACTCTTTAATGATTTCAAAAGCAATTAAAAGTATCGTCGTAGCTCTAAAGCCTCATAAATCTCTAATCGTTTATTCTTCTATGAATTTTCAATGACGCTTCGTTCCCTGTGTTTTCTCTGATTTCTCTGTGTAGTTCAAAAACATCCTCGGGGCATTTGTATTCTTGTACCTTTACATTAAACTCCGAAATACGGACAGAGAAGAACTTCTCACTTACTACTCCAAAAACATTGACATGAAGGACTTTCTCCAGTTAGCCGGTGAGTTCCCAACTTTGCTTCGTGAATTACAGATAAATGCGTACAGAACGATTTATTATTACACAGTTGAAAGGTTGAAACTGTCTGCACTCTGATGATTATACATAAATACAATGATAAACATTCTCTTTCGGTTTGTGTGATTACATAGATTGGCTGCAGAAGGGGATAATCCTCCTGATGATATTTCTATTTCTATTTGCCTTCACTTTATCTATAATTTTGTACCGTGGTGCTAAGCAAGTAAGTACAACTTCAGCCAGGTGGAATAATTAATTGCATTATCAAGGCAAAGGATTTACTTACAAACGGAGAGAAAGGCAGAGAGAAATACGAATAATACAAATCATGTAATCTTGATCTTCTATTTTAGGCAAACTACACAAAACTCCGGATTTGGTTTTTGTACCAACTGATTGCACTCATAGCATTCAGTGCTGTTCACATTTGGATGTTTATTCATGGATGGCTCCTACCTGAAAGACCGAGGAAATTGACAGGCTCATTATTCCTCATTTTCTTTCTCAACTATTTGTGGGCTGGATACTCCATGTACGTCTGCTACCTTTTGATGAAAGATATTTCCTTCTATATTGCTATGAATAACGCCCGCATTGGAAACCAAAGGTATCACCACTCAGAACTTAGATAGTTTCTCCGTCAAATGAATAAAACACACAGAAGAGAAAAAGAGATGGATAAAGATAATTAATAACTGCTGCATTTCATATTTAAAAGGATATTACATCAAATATTCTAGCTGTCAGTTGTCAGTGAAAGTCTCATGATGATAACTCATCGTTGAATCGTTGGTCGTTCTTAAAATGTGTGTTACATAAAAGTTATATATAGATTATAGGCATAAGCCAAAGTTATACAAACTCATAAATGTTTCTCTGTGCTGTTGTGGTAGCAAATTAGACACAAGGAATGCGGTGGCCAGTAAACTGTCCATTTATATTAATCCCCTATAATAATTATACGAATTCAGTCAAACAGAAGAAGACACGAAGAATTATCGTTCGTAATCATTGTTCTTATCAAAGTTTTAACAGAAAAGGCATTATTCAAGAGACAGTGTAATAGTAATTGTGCATCGCTTAAGAAAACTCATACTTAAATAAGTAAATCCTATATTACGTAATTGTAGAGCCCATAGGAAAGCCTTCTTCCAAACAATTTATAATGTTTTAATTATTAGTGTTTCGCGTATAATTGAAAATAGTTTGTGCTTTGGAATTTAGAACATTAGAAATTAGAATTACTTCCCTGTATTATTTTTGTATGGGAAAGAATTGAGTCTACGGAACAACAGAGCGATGCTACTTTTTGCTGTATTTGTAAATAATTAAGACGATCGAAACTATCCCTACTAGTTTAGTATGATGAGTGGTTGTGGGAATGAATAATAAACTTCCGCATGAATTATGACAACACAGATCCACGTTATGGTAAATTGTAATTAACCTTAGGCGAACCTCTTTATTATTTGTAACATGTAACCCATCAGGGTTCTTTATTAAAACTGATTAACCGTATCCAGTCTATGAATTTGTACACACGAGTAAATACAGCGTAGTTGTCGCATATCCTTCGTGCTCTCGCGTAACTGACGATACCCTTCAAAATTTCAAATTAAAAAACTAATCAAACCTGGGAACAAACAACATGTTTTCTTTTGTACGCAAAGAACGCAACCACCAAGATAGCTTAGTGAAGTACTCTAGCTGGCACTACGTCTCACCTGAATTGTGTAACGCCTTCTCAGTCCATAGTTCGGTGAAGAAATCATTCCCCCACCGGAATCCCCGGAACAAATGAATTCATCTGAAATTCCAATTACCTTTTCATCAAAGTAATCTCAAGTGCATAATTGACTGGAGAAGTTGTCGGTAACTTTACCCGTCATTCCAGCACAGTATTCTTTGTCACTGGGAATCCTGTCGATGTTTCGTGCACACTCTATTGTTGGTAAAACATGCAACTGTTTCGATCGAAGTTGATTTGATAACCCAATTCCTTCCCGAGTGATCTCTGGTTTTGATCCAATCACCTGGAATACATTTAATATTTCACTGGATTTCTCGTCTTGTAGTACCTCCATTAATGTAATAGTGTCTTCGTGGATTTCGCCTTACTTCGCCATGCTTTCCCCTGGCTATGAATAACTGAGCGTCATCCAGGTTTTCTGGAAGACACACTGGAAGAACTACAGTCGAGAGTTTCGCTGGTTTATTCAGCTTCACTATTGCAATGTCTCCTTCGTACTGGTCATAATTGAACGCTTCCGAAATGAAGATTTCACTTACCTGGAAAGTCCAACAAATCATGAATAAGAGGAATTCATTTATAATTCAACTTTAGCGGAGTGTCAATTTACAAACTTACAGAAAATGTTTGGCTTGAACTGTCCTGCTGATTTAAGCTGTAACTGTTGCTGATACCTCCCAAGACTACTGTAAACTCTGAAGATTTTCTCTTCCCTCCCGTAGCATTCGTTAAGCAGTGGGCAGCAGTGATAACCTTATCTGGGCTTATCAACGTCCCTCCGCAGATGTAAATGTGGATGTAATCTTCATCCTTCTTACTTCTGGGACTTCCCACGTCCCTCTTCACTTTGTTATTTACTTTGTGGAATGAATTCGAAGCATTTTTGAAAGAGACCAACTTCTCAGACAAGTCAAACAAAACTTCAGAACCCACTGGAGAAGAGCCATCAGCGAGGAAGTCAAGGTCGGATGGATGGAATCTGTAGTAGATGAGAGCATGCCACGGCCAAATAGTTCTCGTACCTATTCTCCCATTGATAATTAAAGTCTTTTTGATAGGTTGAGACTTCCCACACTCTGCAATAAGGAAGTTTACCACGAACAAATTTACTTATTGATGTGAATTCTAAGCCAGGCCGCAATTATTAATTACTTAACATGCTGAAATCATGGAGGAATCGCAATCACACTCACCATACTCACATTTAAGTTGGTTAAAGCTCTCCATCCGAGTCCATTTCCCGTTTTGTTCACATCTCATAAGTTTTACAGGACTAGAAGCGAAGATCTGCTTAAAAAATCGTTGACATGAGTAGTAAGCTACAGTTCCTACTGGAACTGGACTAGAACAATTAAAAGTCTGGACTCCTCGTGTAGTCAGAAGGCACTCCGTCGTAACTCCCTGCAAACAAATAATCCTAGAATGAGACTCCAGGATTTCAAGATTCCAAAAGATCTATTAACGCTTTTATGAAGCTTGCTTACCCATCCTGGATTTAATCCTGGACACTTGCTCTCACTTTTATATCTATCTTTATTAATACTACTTAACTGCCCTGTCACAAGTATATTTGCACTCATGAGAATCCACAGAGCTGCACTTAAAACTGAAAATTTCCCTAGAATAAGATGTGACTCAAAAGATCTATCACTTATCACTAGAGGCCTACAAAATCCCTTCATCTCGGCTACATTTGTACAATTGTACTCTTCAGTGTTTGTAAGACACTGCAACTACTTCCTTTGCGGTGTGAGAAGCAATCTCAGGCAGCAGTCTTCGCTGGGCAAGTAGTCGCTACTTGAAGAAGCTGATCAAGAAGTCAGTGGAGGATGGAAGCCCTTGGTCTACACCTTCAAACAAAAGTTGTTTGCATTGTACAGAATCCCACACGACGAGTAATGAGTTGTGTCATCGCACATATTGCATTACGCCAGGTTTCCTCTATAAATAACAAACCACGGCACAGTCAAGTCTACCTATTCGTATTTTCTTCATTGTGTGAAATCATAATTCATACACACACACATTAATTCAATCTGACGGAGGGTACTGTTCAACATTTAAAAGTACGGGCTGGTTATCACCTCTATACGAATTAAACGATCATTTATCAACAATCAAAGAACTTATGTTGAAGTAATCGCCAAATTATAATATTATCATAGCGAAACATAATTCATTTTTAATGTAAATTATCTACAGTTGATAATGAAATGCGGGCCTGTCCAAGTAATTCTTCACATATACAGATTTTTCTTTAGCAGAAGATTGAATACTGAAATGGATGGCTGAGCAGTTAGTACAAAGTGTCTCTCCTTTCTGATCCTCACTTAATCTGTTACGTACATCTTAAAACCCTTAAATGTCCATTTCCCCAGAACTTTCGCAATATTAGAAATGTTGAAATATGGCGAGCACATTACTGCTTATGCTGACTGTGTGTAACTCTGATGACGAAGATTAAGATACAAGTCATAAAAACAAGAAGTGTCTACCTATTTGAGAGAGAAGCAAAGTGAACTTATGCAATGTCAAATGTGAGATGCTCATCTCGTGGAAGAATAGCTGCCTGTTGAATACAAAGGAGATTTTTCACAGCAGTCGGCAGTCTACCAAAACTGTAATGTCTGTCTTAACCTACGTGTCACGTTGATTCTCATATTTTAATATTTCAAAGAAGACGTAATCAGCAATAAATTCCATACTTCCTTTACTTACGTAATGCACAGTATGAGCCAAAGCCAAACCATTGTTGCAAAGTGATAGTATATAATTTATAGTGTACTAAATATCTAACTAAAGAGTTGTCCATTTTTAAGAGATCCTGTAGGCTTATTGTAAGGACTAAATCGAATCCATAAAGATATAGCTGATCCTGATAAGCTAAAGATGACATAACTGAGAACAGGAGCAGCAGGGGATGGAAATTAACCAGGATAATGTAAAAATGTGTTGAAGACCAAATGGAGGCGAAAGGATTAGATAATTGAAGCAAGTGTGATGATACCTACACACACAAGCTACACCGTATTCGTATACCGAGTATAATTGTGATTTAACTTGCCCTAGGCACAAAGTTTGCGTAGATCGGACAATCTTTTATTGTATGCCAAATTGGTTGATTGCATTTGAGGTACATTTGAAGGGCATCTTTGAACATCTTCCAATTTCATTTGCAAGTTCGCTGCTTGTCTCTTTTGTGTCTAGCAACACCAAACCTGACTGAGGATATACAATTAAATCCTGCATGTGTGGAATATCTGGATATACACTTCCAAGTTCCACCTCTGCTCCTGGAGAATGGTCGTGGAAGAATATTAATTGCAATTTATTCGATGCAGGTCACGCTCAAGAATTCCATGAAATAATTTAGATAGCCTATTTCATGTAAAACTGCGGATGAAAAATTTTTTAAACTGTGTTATGCTAAATGATTTTCCTCCTGCAAATCTGTTTTTGTGCAACAGCTATAAATTGCAATCACACTTGATCTTCATTCCGCTCCAGCTATTCCAGAATAAATACGTCCAGCAACTTCTAACTTCACAACAAAGCCAGTAATTTAAGAACATCTTATCTTATTCCAGAAAAAATACAAAACAACACAAACCCAATTAGACCTTGATCTTCTATATAACACCCAACCATGCGATTCATCCATTCATCTTTCGTCTCTAAGCTTCTCGTATGTTTTGCTCCCAACCAACAAAGACTTTAGATTACCGATTGTCATTGCGAGATCTCTCACACAGTTTATGTGTCAGTCTTGTCTGAAGTCTGAATTCTTTTTGCTCACTCCCATATAAAATATAAACATTTCTTTGCACGCAGAATTATTATATCATAAACCCATATCGCTTTATATTTCTCAATGTAAATTTTAAAAGTGTACTCGTAATTCAACCTACCACCAACAGTTTTAGTAGAATAGCACAGACAAACACACACACAATCATTGCAAAAACGATATGATGCTCATAAATAAGGTATCAGCCACATGGATAGCTTTTGGCTTTTACAGCCCCGCAAAAACAGATTAGTAGAAGATGACTTGGCTTGGCCAAACAAAAGGATGAACTGAAGACGATATATAATGATCGAAAATGATTACACACTTCTTTAAGAAGATGGACAGGTCTTTCATGTTGAATAGTATCAAAAGACACGATCTTTACGAATGGAAAACTCCAGGATTAATATTTGAATTCAACCTTCCATTATTTGGCACAGATCAGAACTGCCAGCACCTGGGTTTATCCTCTAGAGGTGTGGCTCCCACGGCAAAAAAATCCCTTTTCCAGGTATAAATACGGCACAGTCCGAGTTTCAATTCATTACAGCTTCTCTACCAAGTTTGAAATCACTTCAGTCAAATTCCAGCTTTCAGCTAACCCAACACTACATCACCATGTACAAGCTTGTAAGTTTTGTACATCAATTCTTCTAGAATATTTTAAGGAAATCTCCGATTACCCCAGAAAACTTAATAATTTCCTAAAATCTTCTTCATTTCCAGTTCGCTTTCCTCCTCTTGGCCGCTGTCATTGCTGTCAGCTCTGCCCAATACGTCTACACCAGCGGATACGGTGGATACGCTGCTTATCCAGCTTACACCGGAGGAGCCGTTTACACCGGAGGATATGCCGTTCCAGCTTACACTGGATACACTTACCTCAAGAAGTAAACAGGATTGACAATTGACCACTTACAAACGAATACCACCACAACCAAAGGCAACTAACAACAACAGGCTAACCTCCAATATGACAATCACCAAACATCACTGATTGCATTTAATGAATATTTCAATCTAAATTTTCGTTTTGTTTTCAATGACTTTCAACTGTCTTTTAAGTCTTAAGCTTCGTTACATGCATTGTGATATCTTCCTGTACTGTTCAAATCGGCAATAAAGTACATCGCACATTACAAATCGCTCTTATTCTTGGCTTCCTTAATTTAATAGCAAGCTGTTTTTATTATTTAGCCTGCACATTCTCATACATATTAAGAATCAAAATCTTCTATGAGGGATGTCATTCCAAGACACAAGAATCGCGTGAGTGTCAACCAATAAGTTAAACATTATGACTCACATTTTACACTGCTATATATCAAAGTTTAAAAATACACCCAGGTAGTTGAAAGCAACGTAATTGCACTTGCTCGTAAGATTCGTTTGGTTCCATCAAGATCGCTGCTATTAGGGTATCGGAATTCTTTCACAAAAATTCATATAAACATTTTTCAAAAATAGTTTGCATCTCTGCATGCCTCCATTTAATATGCTTCATTAGTATGAGAGGAATGGAGAATAATTGCTGAGCATCGTCAGATGCAGAATACAGAACAGAATTAATAATAATTATAGTGATAAGTATCATTGTAGATGGTAAGGGAAACAGTAGTATAACTCGAATCAATCGAGTCTTGTTTTTCAGCATAGCACAACCACAAAAATAATCCAAATCAATCAGTATTATTCTTAGATTGTGTTTAAGTCAAAACAAGTTCTTTGCCAAGAAGAAGAAACTAAAAAAGTGATACTTTGATCACTAACACGGACACGATAAATGAAGGTGTGGTCTGCTGCAGCCAACGATAAATATCCCTTTGCCTGGATAAGTTTTGGTATAAATAGCGTGTGACTTCTGGTCAGAGAGTATCAAAGCATTTCATCCCTTCTCATCAAATCAACTTCACGAACCCAAAACCAACCCAACTTCAACATGTACAAGCTTGTAAGTTTCCTAAAATCATTCAAACAATTCTGGAGATCAATTTTAAACTGGAGAAGTTTTCAAAGTTCATTTTGTAATAATTTCTTGTATCTTTAATTCTAGTTCGCTCTCCTTGTCTTGGCTGCTGTCATTGCTGTCAGCTCTGCCCAATACTACGGTGGATACGGATACGGAGCC
>JAQGBV010001285.1:0-16665 GCA_034698685.1 Isotomurus pseudopalustris
ACATGGACATTTATATATAAGATAATTTGGGGGAGAAGACATCCCGCGTCTGAACTTTTGTGCTATGCCACAGTACTCAGCAATGCATGTGTGTGTGTGTGTGTGTGTAACATGAAACGAGACCAACCAGCTGGCCACTACTACTACTACAAGTCTACTTTGACTACTTTCTACTATGCTAAAATGCTAATGCTACTCCACTCGAATCTAGAATCAAGACTAGCACCATGTACCATCATATTTTCGACTTTTCGCAGAGAAAGTCGACTTTCTACACCTTCTGGTGGACAATGCTGTGAACGAATGTGATGGCTGGTTGGGAAGGTGGTGCTCGGGTGGGGTGAAAGTGGCTGTGACTTCCTTCCTGCAGAAAGCAGTGGTGGTGGTGGTGGTGGTGGTGGTGGTTGGTGGTGTTGGGGCAAGATGAGACAGTGTGTGTGTGTGTGTGTGTGTGTGTGTGTGTGTGTGTGTGTATGACGATGGTGGTGGTGGTGGTGGTGTGTGTGTGCTGAGTGTGGTGTGTGTGTGTGTGGTGTGTGTGGGAGGGGGTGAGCGCAGGGAGAGGAAGAGCCACCAAGGAGGGGCCGTCGTGGTGAGTGTGTCTCGCACTGGAGCTGGCTTCAGTCAGTCGAGTCTCGAAAAGTGTTTTGGGTTGGTGGAAACCTGCAGCAGCAACATTGGCACCTTATCTTCACTTTTCGTTTCCATCATCAGACCAGGAGCATCGGTGTCACTTTTTAATTGTTCCTCATCATCACTTAATTCTCCAAGCTCAGCGTTCTCATCAAAACACGCTCACCGGTAAACTCACCCTCCGCCATTAGGTAAGGTCACTTATGGTTTTCTCTCGTCTGACACGGCAAATGTTAAGCATGGGCGTGTCGTTGCGCTTCCAATGTCGTGGACTAAGTGAGTGTTGGGATTTTTAGTGGTGGTTAGGTTATTATTATGTCTCAAGTTTAAATAGTGAAGTGGGAAGAGTGGAGGTGAATAATTAGAATTAATGTCGAGTACATCGTAGGTGTGGTGGTGGTTGGTGGGTGAAATTTTCATTTTCGAGATACATGTATGTTGGAGGTGTCATATAGGAGAAGAAGATGGGTTCGTTCAATCTCTGAGGTGATTATTCATGTCAAAGAGGTAGTTTTCAGGTGTGACTTAAATGCCGGTTAAAGTTGGTGGTGGTTAAAGTGGTGGTTGAGTTTATGGAAGAAGAGTTTAAGGCGAGAGAGTTGAGTTTAATGAGTGACTACAGGAACAACTGGTTATTTACTTCCAGCCTTGGGATTTGGGAATTATATAAGAATGTAAATTGAGTCCCACAGATGATTTTGTAGGGCATTTTGTGGAAATTCCAAGCATGATTGGTGGCATTTTTAGTACCGGCTGTGTAGGTTAAGGATGGTCGAGTTAGTTTCATTTGCGTAGGGAAATTATTCAAAGTTTGTTGGGTAAAGTGCAATATGAGGGTGATTAGTTGTGAAAGAAACTATTTCACGATGCCGATGCGCGATGGCATCCAAGAATAAGAATGAATGGATGGTGAATGGATGGAAGTTTGAAGCGTCTTTTCTTATCAGCTTATCGGTGAATCATATATTGTAGGGAAAACTCTTAACTCGAATTTTACATTTGCATGTAGATGGATGAGGAGGAGTTGGGAGCCTGAAGTACAGGGCGTGCAATAAGGAAACGAATTATCATCGTGTTGTTTTCTGCCTGTTAAACTGGCACACGTTACTTGTTAACGGTTTAACAGTTTAATTGTAGTTAAATGAAGAAGGGATAAAGATGAACTAATATAGCTTTTATGGAAAGCTACTGACCAATGAAAGTAAACTTTTATGTGCTCAATTTCTGATTCATTTGATTGTCCTTTTCGATGGGTATTAAAAATTCAAAAGCATTTTGGTGAGTGACCAAATTTGTAGAAAAAACCGATAATTCAGATGTTGCCTAAATTGTGTTCATGTTTCACCTAAATACTCGACATTAATAATGTACTTGATTGACTTGTTTTCTTCGCCCAATGGGCTAAATATACGAATGATAGTTAAGAAGGGAGAGATGCTTTTGAGAATGCGGCTTTTGATGTGTGTGAATTCGCGATGACATCATCGTTAGTTCTGCAAGATTCATGTGAAGTGTCCTTGCTTTATGTCACATCTGTGGTCATTCATTCAATCCTGGGAAGATTACAGGACGTGTGGTAGGAAATGTTTTGTGATTAATTATGAGCTGTTATTATAATCAAAGAAATTTTGAATGAGCGGAACTTTAAATTAAGAAAAGTTGAATTTAGATGTTAGATGTACATTTTTTTTTGGAAAATCATGTCTTTTAAGTCGTAAGCGTCGCTCGTGTGGCGTGCAATTTTTGATCTAAAAGGATTGGTATAAAAAGATTTTAGAGCACAGAATACAATCAAACTAACTTGCTGTCATGCATTGCACATTGATACATTATCATTAGGTTGATCGTTCATATGGCCTAGACTCCTTATAGACTAATGTAAGGGGTAAAGATAGAAGTTATGTGAGTTTTTCCTCGATGTGACTCATGTATTCAAGGTAAATTAATCTGAATAATTTTATAATTCGAGACCTTTTTATGAAAAATTCGTGTGCATGAAAAACTCGTATGTAGATTGCGAAATGTGGTATTTTAAGTGATGGACTGGTGTGTTGGATTCATTAAAACCCTCTGTCTGGTTTCGCAAGTGAGAAGTGCAAACCATTACAAACTGGGTGTAGCTGAGCAGTCCATCATCATGGAAGATGAATATTTTCGAGCTAGGGTTAACATCTATGGGTTAAATGAATACATCGGGTTGGCTAGTTCTCGTTCTACCACAGTTACAGGACGTCTGCAATTCCTGAAAGCAATATTTGTTAGAAGCTCGATCCAGCAGAAATGTTTTCAGACCAACTATGACTTTGATTTGGCTAATGATTCTAATTATGCCACATTTGTTTATGCACTGAATAGGCACTGATACTGATACCACTAAATGATAGTGTGCAGATACGCGGCTTCACAAATTTTCAAATTTCTATTAGAATGATTATAAGAATAGAAAAGTAATTGTTCCATATTTTAGTTACAGTAAGAAAAACAACGGTGGGATTTTTCTGAATCTATGGATTGTCATGTGGGTTTTGTAATCATGACGATTTGTCTTTTCTGTAGGCTTTTTACTAAAGTAGATTGGAGTCTACTTGTGTATTTTTTACTGCACGTTTTATTACTTCATCATCTCTATCTCCAAGTCTTCACTGGTTTCACTGAACCATGCAGTTCCTGTAACTACTACAAAGAACCTTTTCGGCAAACATAAAATAAGCAGTAGGTACTGGTAAACCTCCTATAACTTCGGTTGAATTCACTAGCATCATTTAGCACTTCAACTACTGTGCGTGGCACCATGGCACCATTGTTCCTCATTAGTTTTGGCTAGCATAATCGAAGGAAACGGAGGGAGTGAGGCCATTTTCGTGTCTCAGAATAATAGCTCAGATAGGGTAAATGAGGTAAATTTGAGAGGGTAATTTATTTTCGACTCATCTATTTTCGGAGCAGTTCAATTCTACTAACTGCAACCTGCAACTACAAAACTGCATTTAGAACTCAGAATTTCTTTCCTTTAGATATCTGAAAACACTCACAACTCATTCTTTCCATTTCTTGTCCTTCTTGCTGTTCATATAGCACAAAAACAGAAATGGAAATTTGTCTATCTATTGGCATTTTCATTTAGCAGTTGCGACACTTAACATTCTGTTTGAATTCATCATACAATTTTATTTCTTAGCTATTTATGTTGCGTCTAAATCTACAAATCATGTCTAATGAATCATGCATCTCCATTGTTTATTCGGGAACGGGACACTGTTTAAGTTTCACTCGTGTCTAGTGTTTACTGTTTACACGCGTTTTGTCTACGAATCAATTTTTAACCTTTGGCGAGTTTCATGTATCATCATAGCCTCATGGCATGAATAATTTACATCTGGAGATCATAAGTTCAGGGCGTCAGTCTGCTCCATTTACACTGTGACTCAATGTGTCACAGCCGTAATATAATGCTGCTAATTTTAATAATGTCCGAGTAAATGAAAACTTGTTGCTTTAAAATACTGAATGGGATTTACAAAAGAACTGAAGGAGTTGCCGTAAATTGATATTTGTACTAGTCGTTTCACATTTGCAGTTAGCACTCGGATTTCAGCTCGTAACTCATCTTTCTGTTTCTGTTTATGTCATCGTTGACATTCTTAATTCATCTGGTAGGTTAAAGATTTTCTTCCAACTTACTAATCCTGAGAGAAGTTAAACAGGGAAAATGAAGAATGCAAGCCATGGGATTTTTGCTATTTACTGAAATTAACATGAAATTGGACTCATAATTTCCACAACCACTGCTCGACTTAATTTAGCCGTAGTATAGGGTTTTTTGCCAATCAACTTTCTTACAAGGCAGAACCGCCGCACACGTCTCTGGTTGCAATCAAGAAGAGAAATATCTGATCCATTAAAGCCTATTACTTGCTGTAGAGTTGAATGGAACAAATATTTTACAAACAAGTATAGTGTAGACGTAGAGTAGGTGTGTACATCGCAACATATCCATAGCTGTTCTTTAGTTTCTTCTACCCATTAGACAACTGTCATTTGTTTTTCTGATCGTTACCCAAGTCACTTAAATCTCGTGCTTGCCGTTCAAATGAAATTATCACGTACGCAACTTCAAATCACTTTCAAAGTGTGTGTCTGTGTTTTTGAACTGCTGCTTTAATTTACAATGAAGTTAACGTAAAGTTTTCTTTGGTGTGTTTTGCAATAATGAAAAACAGTTGCTCGGAATCTACTCCACCTTATAGATGTTTCAGCAAACGCATATCCTGAGTAAAAACCTTGGGTTTTGATGTGTGGCATTTAAAGTAATCCCCAGATTTGCATAGTAAATCATGATGGCCTGGAACATACGAGTGTTAAATCAACATGCTGTCAATTGAGTTTTTGAATGATATGCCAACAGTAATCAATCCACTGTATTAAAGAACCTAAATTGTTTTAGTGCCAACTCTATCAAATACCTAAATGACTTTTCGGTAGCTACCAGATTTTTCATACAGTTACATTATACAACAATCGGTTGTTTGTAGTTAGTAGTTAGTAAATAACATAATTGATTGAAGGATTGAACCAGTTTGTTATTTCACCAACTATCTCATTATCTTAGAGCTTCTGAGAAGGAATCAAAATTGCACGTTTCCCCGGCTCAATTAGCTTCATTTGAACATGCTGTGTTGAACAAGCAGTAATTTTGCGTGCGGACAGTGCGGGGTGCCGGGTATATATCCACAGTAAAACAGCATATTTGAGTATATGTATATGTACATACCTATAATGTACATTCATATGTTCTATTCTTATTGATTACGTCTCCACACCACTGTGCGTTGTTGGTACCAAGAGAACCTTGACTTTTTTACTTTATATTTCAGTAATTGAATCCTTGTGCCTTTTACGTACCTTCTATTCCAATTTGAGTTGCATCACTGCATTAAATCTCAGCCATTTCATTTAGTTGGAGGTAAAATACTTAAGGGTTGCATTTCTGTTTAAATTCGTGCCTGTTTTGGAAAATGTGGACAGCAGGAAGTGACAAATTGAGAGCGTAGGTTTATCCCCCATGAAAAAAACAGTTAACATCTTAAATAAATACGACTTACAGATATACCTATTATTTCATGTGCGATATTATGTTCAATTCAATGAGAAAAGAGATCCCGACTAGGGAATTTAAATAAGTGCATTCGGCAGCTCAATATTGGTGGATGCGAGTAAACATGGCGATAAGATAGGATTTCTATGTGAAGTTAATAATGTTTGCGCTGATTTGCACTCTTTAAACAGTTAAATCTCAACATAGCAAATTGTGATTGTGGATATAGCTAGTGTATGAGTTTTGTGTGTGTACATATTATTGCATATTATGTCCATGTATCTGCGTGTAATTGTAATTGCTAAACTGCGAACTCACTTGCTAAATATATCCACGAACTTGTTTAATTTTTGCAGTTGCAGTCCAGAATGTCCGAGGAAGTTAAGGTGCCTGAGGGGGCAGATTCGTCTGGGACGAATGGTGTTCTCAATGGGTCTGGGGAAGAAGACAGGTCTGCCTACAGGCCTCCAGATATTGATGCCGTAAGAAAGATAAATCCAGTGATTAAAATTTTATTGGATATACATTTTAACACTGACTGTTAACAGGATGTAAAAGAAATGGAGAGGAGGAAACGAGTGGAAGCTATAATGGGCAGCAAAATCTTTCGGGAAGAACTTGAGAAGATTATCGAGCAGCAAATGCGCGAAGGTGGACCTGGTTCAGGCACGCTCTTGCAGCAAATTTCGGAAATGATGGGGGCAGCTTCAAGTTGGCGTGGTAGCTCGTTCCGTGGTGGAAGCTGTTCTATTCCTATCAATGATATTCGGGGCGTGGACACTATTGCATACGCGAAAGGCGAGAAGTTCATGAGATGCAAGCTGGCAGCTTTATATCGTATTGTGGACTTGTACGGCTGGTCCCAAAGCATTTATAACCACATCACTCTTCGAGTCAGCCATGACCACGCTCATTTCCTGATCAATCCGTTTGGAATGTTGTACAGTGAAATTACAGCAAGCTCTTTGGTCAAAGTCGATTTACAAGTACGATTTTCCTATTACTTATTTCGAACCATATGATTCTTCGAGTATTCACCACTTTATCTTTTTAAATAGGGAAATGTAGTTGAACCCGGAACAACCAACCTAGGAGTCAATATTGCTGGATTTACGTTGCACTCTGCGATTCATGCCCATCGACCAGATCTGAAATGTGTCATTCATTTGCATCTTCCGACTGTTGTGGCGGTAAGCCATACCATAATAATAATATCTTGCTGAGTATTAAAACATATTATGAAGGTTTTGCAGTAGAACTAAGAATAGTAATTTATTTTATCTAAAGGTGTCTAGCTTGAAATGTGGGTTGTTACCAATTTGTCAAGAGGCAGCAATTATAGGGGATGTCAGTTACCACGAATACCAAGGGATTTTGGTAGATGCTGCTGAGAAAGATCTCATCATTCGCAATCTAGGACCTTTCAACAAAGTATAGCATTGTTTTTTAGTTTAACTTTAAACTTATTATCCCCATTTATAATTCATTTGCTTCCGAATAGGTCATGTTTTTAAGGAATCATGGAGTAGTATGTTGTGGAGAATCTGTCGAAGAAGCCTTTTTGAACACATACTACACAGTTTTAGCATGTGAAACTCAGGTGAGCGCTCGCTACAGAAAAAATGTGTTTAGCTACAGAAATAGTTTTTAACTTTACAATTAAACCAATTCCGTACGGTTTCAGTTAAAACTAATGCCTCTTGGCCTCGACAATGTGATACTGATGTCAGATGAAGCCAAGAAAAGTGCATTCACAACAGCTCGTGCTGGTGGAGGTGGTGTCAACAGTAAAGAAGAAGGTCACATTTCTACTGAAGCGAAAACAGAAGGAAGGAAAGAAAGGAAATGGCGATATGGGGAACAAGAATTTGAGGCTTTGATGCGAACTTTAGACAATGCTGTAATGTCTCAATTTTTCTCTTTCAAATTTTAAAATACTTAATGTGATCAATTCATTCATGTGTGATACAGGGATACCGCACAGGATATATTTACAAGCAGCCTCTCATTAAGAGTGACATGCCTCGTCCGAAATATGATGTAGAGTTGCCACCGGCAGTATCGTCCCTTGGTTATCTAATTGAAGAGGAGGAATTGTATAAAAACAAGTGCGTTCTTCTAAATATCTGCCAGAAAATCTTATGAAATTCGTATCTAATCTATGATCTATGTATATGTTTAGTCCAAACTGGAAGAAATTTATGGAAGGGCGCCGTGGGTTCGAGAAAACACGATGGCTAAACTCTCCGAACGTCTATCAAAAAGTGGAGGTTCTTGAAACTGGAACTACTGACCCCAAGAAAATCACCAAGGTAGAAATTGTGACATTTGAGTGATTTCAGTCAGCATCATAAGTTTGTTTGACAGATATTCCAATCTCAAGCAAACAGTTACTCGGTTTATGTTTCTACTCATGATTTTTGCCATAATAAGCTTAGCTAACACTGGAGCTATAATTGCAATTCAAAGATATTTCAAAAGCTTTAAAGGTACCAACACCTTTTCAGTCTTGTCAGGCATAAAAGCTTACTATTCTTTATATTTCAACTTAATGTTACAAACTACTCAACTTCGCAAAAGTTGTATTTTACAGTCCTCAATGTCAAATTATTCAACCAAAGGGCTATTACAGACAACGTCAGCCAAGCTATTATAAGCTATCGACCGTAACCGTAATATTTAAATGCTGATTTGCCTTTGACGAATCTAGTAACGTATGGCGAATTTAGGAAACATAGTTTGATTCTAGATCTGTTTCATTTGAATTCTACTGTAATTGAAAGATATTTCAAATAGCTTTTAGTAACTACCAGTACACTCGAAAAATACAGTTAAAAACAAAATTCAGCAAAAATATTTGTTTCACAAGCAATTGGATGCTTTGTTACTCCGAGTGTGCGCTATGTTTAGTTTAAGTTACCTTGTCATTCCGAGAGCAGAAAAGAGGGTTCCTAGAAAATTCTGAAGGCATTGAGGACCAAATGAATAATATTGTATCGTAGTGACCTACTAGTACTCGGTAGGGCGACACTGATTTAATGCTTATATTAAGTCTATGTAGCTTAAATATGTAATTTTATTATTGCAATGTTTCTTAGTTTCATCTCTATTTTAGTTAGGAGTAATTTCATCCAATAAAGTTGCGTACGAGATGTGACCGTCTCATGCTCATCCAAAGGGCGAAACTTTCTCAGTTCTTCATTTATGTGATTTGCGATAAGTGTGACTAAGTCTGTTAGATTGCAGTATGTAGTCAATTCATTGTTGAATATTAGTAAATACGAGTCTTCTAGCTTGAGGTATACTCATTTTAATCAGCGTAGGTGTGTAGATAGTTTTGATGCAAGCTAATATGACATGATTGTGATTGTCTTAGTCTCCGTGTTGCTTGGTATAAGTAACTGGCAGTCTAAATTTTGACTGATCATATAAAAAATTTGCACTCAACATTATGATAATAAATAAAATATTCCTTGAAACAAAGTTTGCAGAATTTGCAAATCTTCTGCTAATTTTTTGTGGGAAAAATGCCCTTGTTGGTTTTTCTATGTGCCTGTATTACATCATCAAAAATTGTGTCAAAAATTTATTGGAGATCCAAATTAATTTTTCGATATCCCTGCAAGACAAAACCATATTTGTTCAGTTTGATTTAAGCAGGCACAAGATTAACTTTCACAAAAAGTATCCTTCAGTATTTGGATGTCAGTTATTTATATTAATCATTTTATGTGGTTTTGTCTTGCAGTGGGTTGCTGATGGATCTCCTACTCATAGCACAGCAGTAAGAATCGATCACAATCTGCAGTTCGTTCCAAAAGGCACCGATCCTAAAGAATTCAAGAAGCTGCAGCAGCAGGTATGGAATTTTTTTAAATGAAAATACGATGGGTTCAACCAATGCAATGAGTTTAATAAAACTTGTCTCGTTGTATGTAGATCAAAGATAATCGAAGAGCTGGTGGGCTGTCTGCAGGACCGCAATCTCAGATCCTTGAAGGTGTTAGCTGGGATGAAGCTAGACAAGTTCAAGTAAATTGATAATAATGTTTTTGACAAGTTAATAATAAACGATGTAGCTGATTATAAAAGATGGTTGACAATTTGACAATTGAATTACAGGAAGCTACTTTAAGTGGAACTGGAGACCAGGTGATTTTAGTTGGAGCTGCATCTAAAGGGATCATTCAGAGAGATTTCCAGCATCATGCGGTTGTCTATAAAACCCCGTACGCCAAAAATCCATTCGATTCCGTCACAAACGAAGATATAGAGGAGTACAAGCAAACAGTGGAGCGAAAACAACGAGGAGATGGTGTGTTACTGATAGCATGTGTACATTGATTAAACAATTTCTTCCTCTTACTAAATCTTTATCATAGGTGATGGTGTCTTTTCACAAGATGAAAGTACTCCGATTGTTTCTCCTGTTGGGGATACTGATGAGGACTCCAAAGATGGTGAGGGTTACTTCTTAATTGCACGATTGCACAGCATCATCATCGGCCAAACAAGAGTGCGACTCTAAATGCTTGATGGGTATCTTGTTTCTTGGGAATGACTTAAAAATGTGAAGAAACATTTAAAGTGCTAAAAATGGTTGAATGGGAACTCTGGGAAAATTCAATGCATATTTGACTATCGGGTCTTGGTGAAGGGTTAACCCTGCATAATTCTTGCTTTCTAATTTAACAGCTGGGAGACCACAAGTATTACAGATAGAAACAAAACAAGTACCCACTGCCAGCAAGCCGGAAGTCGTTCAGAGTGACGGTTAGTACTAAAACCAAAATCGGCTCATGTCATGTGACGTCAAAACCAGAATTACCTTTACTACATTAGTTTTTACCGTATTGCTTGTTTTGCTTTGAATGGGATTGCATTATTTCTGTATTTGAGACTTTTGCTTGTTAATTTTCTGTTCGTTTTGCTTCTTTCACTTACTTGTTATGCACTTCACTTGATTTACTTTGCATGTGTTACAATGAATGGCATTTTTGCAGCAAATGATTTGCCTGATCCCTATGTTGCTCGGTCTAAATCTGCCCGGTTTCCAAGAGAACGTAAGACCAATTCTGATTTTTTGAACGTTTATTTGTTTGGCTATGTGTCACTAATTATTTGTTGAACTTTTGCTTATCTTAAACCTTATTTCATATCCGTCTAGTCGAAGCAAAACTAAGACAAAGACGCTTTTCCGACTCGGAAAAACATTCTAAAGGTTAGTATTATTTAAAGTTTGCCTAGCATTGTGTGGTGCAAGCTCTTTTTGCATGATGCGCAAGAAAGGAAGTTTTCGGTTTTTTATTCATTTTTCATTACGTCTGTTATTTATTAACTTTGATGAATTAAGAATCAATTGTCTATGTTAAATTGCAGGGGAAACGGCTGTCAATGGAGAGGAAGAGCCACATGTAAGTGTTTTCACTTAATTTCTTTTACAAAAATATTGTTACCGTTCGAGGATGGAGTTGTTAACGATAATCATTGTTGACAGGGTTCACCATCGAAGGACATTTCAACGGAGGATTCCTCGTCTAAAGCAGCAGTGGAGAAGAAAAAGAAGAAGAAGGGCTTGAAGACCCCGTCTTTTCTCAAAAAGAAGAAGGAGAAGAAGAAGACAGCTGATTCTTAAAGTTTTTGAGTGATTTATCTTTAGATCCAACGTATGTAGTAGTTTACCTACTACCATACAGCTTAATGATTCATGACTGCTTTAGAACGTTCAGCTTTAGTGAAGCGCAAATCCGAATATAAGTACTTGGAATGCAAGTGTGTCTTAGAAAATTTGAAGTGGATTAATATCGATAGGTGAAGCAAGTTGGTTCTCAGTTACATTGTTAAAAATGCTGGAAGTAAAGTGTGTATGGCATATACATACACAAGTGTTAAGCTAAGACTTACGTGCTGAATATGTTCGTGACTAATTTTGTGAATGACGCTTCCTTAGTTAAGGATGTTAACGCGTAAGGGAACTTTTATTTCTAATGTCGACATTACCCTTTTCTAATCCTCTCTAAAGTTAACTCTACGTACATAGTTTAGGAACTAAGAATCTTTAATACTAATAATATTATCACCTTTGATTGTATGTGGCCAAAATCTAAATTATATTTATTATATCTTTTAGAAATTGTACGTGATTTATGTGAGAATGGGCGGCTACTAGGTTGCAATTTGTATTGTAAACTTTTAATATGTTGACTTACATGTAGGAAGGCAAATGATTGTTAAGAGACAACGTACACTTAAGAAATGCTCGTTAGAATGTGACTGATAACGTTAGAAATGGATAATGCACACATAAAAAATGAAAGGTGGTGAACTAGAAGAGCCGTGCGATTGCATGTTAGTTCTGTAACAACGTAAGCCAAGAAAAATCTTTGCAATATAAGTACCAAATTCACGAAGCTTTTTATGGAGTATTTACAATTTTCAAGGTAGCTCAGAACTTCCCTTTTAAAATAATAAGACACTTGTATAGAGCAAACCAACGATTGCGTTTTTATTTTTTGTTCCCTTTGTTCAATAATATCTTATATCTTATGTGGACATTCGCTGTCCTACACAGCTGAATATTATGTGTAGATCGTTAGCGATTTTGTTGTTTATATTAACGCAAGATGTTAGCCATGCTGTGTAGCATTTTTAAAGTGAAAGCATTTGCTGACACTGTTGAAGGTTCTGTTTGCTAAGAGGCTTCCCTGTATATCGCTTGTGATCTTCTAAAGTTGCATTACCTTAATTTGGATATTGGACTAGTCGATTAAACTGGCTGGAAATAGTAGTGCTGTTGCAGCAATTTCTATTACTTGCATTTATTGCGAATCTAATTGTAAACTTATTTCGTTTGGTCATTCCGCAAGTGACGACTCTAGGGAAGGAACTCATGACACTATAATTTTCTTCCCTATCATAAATAAGTACCTTGGAGGTGTTGTTGCTCGGGTTCTTCGTACCATGAAGTTTTGTTTCCAATTACACCTTTTACTACACACGTACAGCAATAAAGTTACAGATTTAGGGCAGTAAGGTCTCATTGCTTTGTTGTTACATAAATACTTTAATAGGTTATGAAATATTGAGCATGGAAATGGGAGAATGGTTTTGGGTGACATGTAATACAATTTTATTATTTGCTACATATTAAACCTTTGAAAGGTGCCTTCTTGCTACTCCGTCGTTTTAGTTTAGACTCATGTTGTAGTCACGGCTTATCTGGAAATTGTGGAAGTAAAATTAGCATAATTGTTGGCTGTGTCCGATCGTTGCAATTGCCTACTCCAAACCATACTCTTTATATTATACTCATTATTATCACAGATTGTAACTCTGAATACAACTTTATACATGATCACCACTGATTGTCGCTCATTGACTGGTAAAAAGCTGCTTGTGCTCGACACGTAGCATAGGGTGCGTTCGGAAATCGCGTTATGAAATGCGTACACCACGTTGTGAAAGATTTTCTTAGAAACAAAATGGTAGAGACGTTATCCTACACACACTTTATGCATGCAATCGCAACTCAGTTACTTGAATTGAATGTCGCTCAACTATTTTACACACTGCAAATCTGTACAAAGATATCTGTCAGTCAAATATACTGCCACGTTGTCGCACTACTAACATTAGCCCTAATTCATTTCCTTGTAAAAAATTTAGGATAATGATGAAGAGTTCGTAAATCTGAGAAATTAGTAGAATGTGTACGTGTGATTGTGATGCAGAAAGTGTAAGCGTGAAAACTTAATATCCTTACTTTTCACGTTGCTCAGTGACATGCTGAAAACCCTTCGAAGCTGCCATCGTAAGAAATACCAGAAATACACACACTGCCACTCAACGATTTATCGAAGAAAACTTTTTCCAATGCAGCTAAAGGATTGTAAAATCTTGAAATACAACGTCTTCTTATGAATCATGGTCATGTGATATGGAGCATTTTTATCTTTCACTATTAAAGTAATTGCTAAGCCATAATTCTAAAACAATACTTGTGTCTCTGGTTCAAAATTTCACACGTCATGGGCAACCAGATATTTATGGGCAAATATACGAGGGCGTATCCAGCACTACAAAAGACATACGGCAATTGTGGAATTCATACTATTTTATTCGAGGTTTAAATTGTCAAAAAATAGCTGTTACTAATTGGATGAGTAAATTATAAAATATAAAAATATGAAGATTAAAAATCTGTTACCATTACCCACTAATCGAAAGCAAGAAGACTTAATTATATCATTACCTCTGGTTGCTAATCTTACGTTTTCTGCTAATTGTAAGCTAAACTATGAAAATGTGATAGAGACTTCTTCAAGTTCACTAAAAAGTTTTTTGCTTGCTTACTGTTAAGCGTTTAGTCGCCAAGTTAATAAACTATGCTACTGATGCTACCACGTTAGATTTGTAACAGATAAGGCTGCTATAGAAGTGAACGTTTAATATGAATTATATGTACGTAACTGATGCTGTCTTGCGTGGATCGATTGACGTGAATAATAATCTCGACGCTCTTCCTCAAAGCTTGACGTCTCAATTGTCTCTCTACTTATTTCGATCTGTCACATTCACATGTCGCACGCTTGACTCAAATAGTACGCAGATTCTTAAGTCGCAGAAAAGGTTAGTTAAAGTGACATTTCGCCCACAGTTGGAACATCGTCTAATTTATTGCGTGATTCTTTGTAACATAGATACTGCATGAACTGGCATGGAACTGATGAGCAAATGGGAATGCGAATGACACAATTCAGTAGAATGTTTGCTAACAACATAAACTCTCGATCGAGTGAACTTCCTTCCACCTTTCGATATTTAAGAACATACACTAGCGACAGATTTTCAGATGCAACCACAGTGTATCAAAACTAATCTCCAGCTACTTATCAGAATTAGTAAAAACAAGAAATAGAAAGAAAAAAGAATTGCTTGAACGCACTGACTAGACTGAGCGGAAGCTGTGTCCTTTCGTAGAGTTATTTGCTTATAAATTCATGATGGTAGTTACGGTACATAATATCAACAAATGCCTTCTTATTTCTCACATGTATCCACTAGGTCATTCCTCATCATCAGCTACTGGCACTATTACGACTACATTACTTCGAAACTTGCGTTAAGTTAAAACTAACAATTTGGCATGTTGACCCCTGCAAAACTGTGCGTTTACTTCTAAGTTGAATGATTATAATGCAATGCTCAAAGAAATCAATAAGCCTATCATCATCAACTGCATAACTTTATGTGGTGCTAATTATTTTACTGGTATGTTTTTGTCCTGTTGATTACTCAGCATTAATTTAAAACCTTGCAACTGCGATGATATGTAACAAGAGATGGATATAAAGGTGAAAGAGCATGCATGTTTGTTACCAGAAGTTCAGGTTTAGTTTAAGAATCGACTTTTTGTCTGATTTTGAATCAGAATGTATGTGCGTGTTTAGTTATTAAATTGTCTTGAAGGAAGTTACTTATTTTTATTCGTCTTACTTAAGTTTGAAAGAAATTATTGTTTACAAGCTGTAATGTTGTAACAAAAAGGTTGTAAGCAAACGTAAAAAAGCAAAATTAAACCTATTAATGTTTGGTGTTACATGGCTGGAACTCACAGCTTCTTGCATAATTTTCATAAGCTCTGATCTCATGTAATCTCTCAGAAACTCACAGAACTACCAGAGGGACGGTACCTCACCACGTCATTTCGCTTAGTTGCTCAACAACTCTACATTCATGAACTACGTCACTTTCCATTTATTTAGTGTCCTTGATACCAAAACAGCCTGAATGACAATAATTAAAGCTCACTGTAATGTCAACAAATATGTTTACTAAATACCACATACCGTCTGTAAACAATGAATGCTATCATCATCACATCAAATTTTATTCTTTATAAAGATTACATACAAATCGTACAATCGAGTGGAAATACAGAAATTAATAAATAGTATATTATACCATCAATACATAAGTGTTGTAGGGAGATGCTAAACAACTCGAAGCAGTTTGTCTGTTGTCTCTCATGTCTTGAGAGAGCACTGGAGCAATAAGCTGTTCATAAGGATCTTGATCTAATCAAAGCTAAGACAAAAGGACAAGACCTGTGCTTTCTTGTAAACACTCACACAATTCCCATCGTCTTCGACCAGTAATTACACGTTTCTTATGTTCTGGTGACTTTCTCATGAAATGTTCTACTTCTTGTACTTTCTTTGTTGATTAATTGATTACCCAGAGGTTAATTGTATAAGAGTTACATGAATCGAAAGTAATTTTAATGAGACTAGAATGAGGAACTAGACTTGTGTGTGCTATATTTGTTCACTGATCCCTTGGTCTATCGATACAGTACACAGTTCTTCCAGTTCTTATTAGACTCGACTGTATTTTATTTCCTTTAATCGTGAGCCAAATTATAGCACACCAGAAAGATGACAGTTGTAGTGGTAAACGTGAGTGGACACTGGACAGTATGGCGAACAATATAATTAGGTGCTGTAGCAAAAATATCAAGTCCAACAGTGTGTGTACGTACTGATAATATTATATTAATTATATGGACATCTTACAAATCACTATTACATCCACTATTAGATTATTAGATATCTCCCAGCTAAAAAGCAATACAGCAACTAAATCTAATATTTTTTTCTAAACAAAGCTACATTAACTTGATGATTGCACACAGTAATATTTTTGATGTGTCGTGAAATCAGTTATTCTTTCTCCATAATTGGATTATGTTTCCGTGGGCATTATAGATAGTTATCACACTTATTTCATGATTGTCATGTTTTATCTTTTGGTTCGTGGAATGACAACGAGATCATGATAATTGGCATCGCTTATAATTAAATTTTGGTGTGTCTCATCAAGAACGTTGTATTTAGGGTTTAAGCTTCTGGTGACTTAATTCATGTTGGTCATCTTTC
>JAQGBV010001286.1:0-16665 GCA_034698685.1 Isotomurus pseudopalustris
TAAAAATGCATCAGAATATTGCACACTACGCTTTTCTATTTCCAGGAAAGATACAGTTACAGAGTGACGGAACTCTACTTGTTCAGAACACTCCGATTCGTAAGGTAATAATTTGGTGTTTGGTGTGAAGTGAGGTAAAAATGAAATTATATAAGATTTAATAACTCCATTGGTGTTTATTCTTTATTGACTAGGTTCTATTTCGTTCAGTGGTTTTGTCTGCACTTGCAGTTGCTATGTATCAAAATTTTCCCCGAATGATAAGAGCGCATATGGAGGCGACAAAATTTAATCCAGTACAGTTTTACTCATTATTGGGACAAATCTTCGCGCTAACTTTCACCATGGCTTGGTTTTGGAATAAAAGTAGACAAGAGCGAATTTATCATTCACTTTTGCAGAATGCCCTTTCGATGACAAGAGTTGAGACAACTCAGCACTTTGGTGTTAATGTCAGTCTCAATCATTTCCAATTATAAATCACATATATTCTTAAGTAGCAATTATCGTTAATACCATTCTACAAAATTTTCAGCAAGCAATTTTGGTGTTACTAACGACTTTCTACCCTTTAATTTTAATTATATCGACGCTTATCATTCAATTGGAATGTCTAATGAGCTATCCGGAAAGCTTGGAGCCAGGAAGTTCAGCTTGCTTACACATTCATCAATTTAACAGCTTCAAGCCCGAACAGTTTTCCCAGCTGATACTTCTAGAAGTCATATCCTATTCGGTTATATCCTGGTTCTATATCTATGTGCAGTGCGCATTATCAATTGGTTATTCTCAAATTTATGTATTTTCTTTAATCGCTTACACTTTGGGAGTCGATTTCAGCAAATACATATCGCAAAATGTGGATTATGCGGATAATTTATCAAATATCTTGGCCGCATATAAGAAAGTCAAAGCGGTAATGGTCGAAATGAACAAATTAAACTCCACAGCTATGTCAATAGGAGTGTTGCAAGGGATTGTCGGCGTAAGTCAATACTTTCACGGACTCTTGACATCAAATGGAGTAGGACTAGTAGGAAATCTTTACTCGGGATTTACATGTGCTGTATTGTGCTTTTCAACGTTATTGGCTGCTGAAGCTAATTCAAAGGTATTGGGTAAAGCTAAATGAAAGATTGGTAGTTGATTTTTTGTGTTTGTAGTTTATGGAGTTCGAGAAGTATTTGTTCAATTTTGAAAACAAAGGGGAAATATTGTTATCGGACCAGCGTCGTATGATACTTCTAACAGAAATCAGTAGAATGCCTTTGGGACTGAAAGCATTCTGCTTTACCATCACATATGGTGTAGCCATATCGGTAAGTCTATAAATAATTTAATATTAGACAGTTAGTAAATTTACAACGGAATATTGTTTTAGATTTTCAGCACAATTTTAACCTATCTGTTCATTTTGCTCCAATTCCAAACCTCAAGCTAATCTCCAATAGTTGATTAACTTTATGACAGATGACAACTGTTGTTTGTCGCAGACTCATTTTAGCTATTTGTCACCAAGACGAATTGACAGAATGTTTGCAGGTTTTTCAAGTTGGGCCTGGGCGGATTCAATCGAATTGCTTCGAATTTTATCCAACATTGAATTTAATTGCTCATGTACTTAAGAACGAAAGACTTCTTCATGAGAGAGTGTTAAGTAGTGAATAACTTTTTGGTGATTAAATTGAATGTCTTGTTTAAGTATTGTTTCTTCAATGTTCATTATTATTTGCGTACCAATTAAATAGATTAGCAACAAATAAAAAGAACTTCAGACGGCATTGCACAATTTTATTGGGCTTGTGAGATTGCATGCTGTAGAAGATACAAAATTAAATATTTTAAATCTGGCCAACAATTCTACTTCGATTTCTTGATTTAATTATGATTATGCACAAATTCCTGGGTCTCATGATACTGGAACTCTTGTGATGTTATTTATAACCCTGAAAATTCCAGTTATAACGAGAACATTCTGTTTAGTGGCAAGAGCATAAGTAAACACATTTCATAATGAATTCATGATAATATTGTGCAATTGCTTCAACTAGATTATACTAAAGTTTGCGCTTTAATGAGGGACATTAAATTAATGTGTCAATATATGGTTCTCCCAACAAATTGTTATAATTGTTTCCACTAATGGCACTTCGAAGATACATACTTTTTACATAAATTATTCTGAGTACTAAAAAAGTATGAAATAATGAATAGTATTAAACAGAATTTGATCCAAAATAGAACTAAATTTCTCCCAAGTCCAAATGGCTTTCAGCGAAAACAAGTATCACAAAGTATATTTCTAACACAATTGTTGGCAGCAACGTTCTTCGTAGTAAGAAGTTGCCCATTGCAGTTTTTATTTGTATTAACACCAAGGTGGAAGAAATATTAGTACTTATTCCAATACAGTCACCAAATTGTAATCTAAAGATGCTGTCAAATTTAAGCCCTGAAAGTGGAGAAAATTTATCCTCAGACTATAAATTCAGTTCCCCGATTTTTAGGTTACTCAAAGTGTACCACCGTGTAGGGTATTACACATTCACGCTGCCTGAAAAGATTGAATCCAAATCACAAGGACTTCTAAATTTTAAATACCCATTTTATCGCTTGGTAAAATCGATCATATCTCATAAACATATTACTCCACTCTTAAAACTGGGGCTGAACTATTACTATATATGACTGATTAATTAATTTTATAATTTTCAGATCGCATTCATTGTAACCTACTTGATTTCAATTGGAATATTTATGTGGCAAGTGAGCTCACGAGTTGTCAGTTGTAATGCTCACTCTTCAAAATTTGTGCCGGTTGAATTTTATCTCATAGTGAGTAGAATTGCTTTAGTTATCGCGAGTATTTCGTGGTTCTGGGGAAAAATAAAGCACAAAACGAACTACAAGGCATTGACTGAAAAGGCATTTGAATTGCATTTGATTGGATCAGGAAGACGTTCTACATTTTGGGTTGGGTATTATACTTTTAGAGATATGACAAAATTAGTCAAAAATTAATAATTAAATTTATATTAATTTGCAGTTGCAACTGTTGACTTTCCTCATCTCATCTTACTTCTTTCTCCACGTGACCCTATTTGTCTATGATGTGATTGAGTGCATTACAAATTATCCAGACGTTCTTAATGATAAAAAGGCGTGCAGTTACATTTATTTTGTGAGGAACTTTACATCAGAGGAATTCATTAACCTGCCGTTATGGGAGGTTTATATGTACAGTGTAGTTTGTTTGCTCATTTATTATGGACAATGCATCACATCTGCGTTTCTTATCCAAAGTTGCGTGTTTTCTTTAATCTCTTATGTATTGGCAAAAGATTACTCTTTATACATTCAGAAGAATTCTGGCTCTCCCAGAGGGTTCCAGGTTATTGTGGAAGCATACAGTCAAGTGAAAGAAATTCTGGAGGAGATGAATATCATAATTTCTTCAACAATGCTATGGGTGATCCTTTTGGGAATCACCAGTTTCAGCAGATATGCCCACTCATATTTTACGACAACAATTGAACTTCGATCTAAATACTTGATGGGGTTTGGTAGTATTTTATATTCACTTCTGTTGTTCTTTGCTGCAGAAGCAAACTCAAAGGTAACTAACAAAAATTAAATCATTTTTGGATAAAATTCGATAGTAAAGGAAATTTATATGCAGTTTCAGGAATTTGAGAAATATTTGTGTCGTCAGAAAGAGAAAGAGATGTTCAGGCTGAATGAAAGAAATCTAATGTTACTGGTCCTAATCACAGAAACACAGGCATTTCCGCTAGGCTTAAAAGCTTTCAAGTTCACAATTACATACAGAGTTGTGATTTCGGTAAGAAAAAGTTGCTTGAATGTTAAAGGGCAGGAAGGTTATTTATAAAGTGTTATCATTCTGACGTAGATCCTAAGCACGACACTGACGTACTTCTTCATTTTGCTGCAATTTCAAACACCTGCTTCAGTTTGATTGAAATGGAGAAAACCAAACGCAACTTTAATCCAGCACAAACGGTTTTAAGGATGGGTGACATTTTAAAGTTAAATAAGAGCCTCCACTTAAAATTGTATGGTGTCAGCTGATATCAAAGATATTGTGAGCAGTCTGAGTGGACGTGACTTATGTGAAATTGGAGAAGACGGTCATTAAGATGACAATGTTACAATTCTGTATGCTGAATTAATGCTCTTTATATTTAGTCAACTATTGTGAGCATACAATGTCTACATCTTCGACTAATCTTGTTGTAGGTCGTCAGAAGATTAAAACAAGTAGGTATAACCATATTCTGAAAGGAGCTTAAGTCAAATAAGCCCCTCCCCCATGGGTCGTCCACTGAGCTTGTGGACGATGATTTTTTTAAATGTGTGTATGTGTCACCAACATACCTACCCATGCTACAAAAAAATTGACTCACAGGACAAAGTCCCAGACTTGACGGGTCGTAACTATGGTAGGCCTATAATGCAATTCGATCACTCATGAAGCAGGCTGGAGGAGCGAACCCCTACACTGAGATCCACTAGTCTGAAAGGCGACAACAGTACCCTTAGGCTACAGAGTCTCTAGAGAACAACAGGCCATATCTTAATCGAGTTAATTAAAAGTGCCAGGTGTTCCTTCCCAACTCGATCGTAACATCTCCCCCCTTCACATATACTATTCAGATCGCGTGACGCAGTCTTAATGAAAAGTCATACTTGATATGATGTCATCAGAAAAACGTTTTTTGTTGAATATTTCATCCGGTGATTGTACATGTCACAGAGCTTCCAGTCAAGTATCATGGAGGGAGAATCTTGTCATTGATTTGATTTTAACATTGAGGGTATGAAGCATTACACCCGGAAAATGTAATGATTCTGCAGCTTCCTAGCAACGAAATGTTTTGTTGTTTAAGCTAGTCCCCTTCAGTTTTGGTCTCATTTCTTTAGTCTGTTTTTGGAAGCCAACGATTGCACACACACATACACAAACACATACACGAACAATGGCAGGCATTTCGAAGCGACCTAGGCTTTCAGCCGACCACGAGGATCGTAATAACTCTAAAACTGTGAGCGCAGGAATTCAAAGGATTGCTAGCGTAAAGATTGACACAGGATGCAAGGACGCACACAGAAGACACAGAGAGGATAAGCGAGAAAAGATAAAAGATTTAAAGAAGGCTGAATCCGAATATCCTATTATAAAAAAGATTCACGAATGTTTGATCACCATAAACGTTCACTGGCATTTGTTCTAAGAAGACATAAAGGAAAGGGTTATAATGTTCCTCCGACATGTGGTGTAAGTGAGGTGCCTGACGAATGTGCAGACTGTACGTACACTTTGGATCAGATTGTACAACAAATCTCAGAATGGCACTACAAGGAACCGGATCATATTGCAAAAAGCGTAGCAATGCACATTTCGATTGGAAAATCTCCAGAAATTCACCTCTACAAACGAACTGGAGTTTCTGTGGGACAAGTGACTCCAATTGACATGGGAGAAGTACAGAATCTAATCGAACTCTTCAGTGACATAATATTTCCGGACATTGAAGAAAGGGATCGGATTTTTGTAAAAATTCCTCAGCGTGACTTTAAACCATCAGGTAATACAAAGATCAACTTCTGCCCAGTTGATTTCCTGGCCATCGGTCACATTGCAGATAGAATCTGTCCATGAAACAAGTCGCGGTACCAGAAGCAGTTTCTTTTCATGCGAAAATCATGCAGCAGATTGGGAGTACTATGAGCAAGGAATGTACGACACTAGAACGGTGAAGGTTCATGTGAGCAAGATTGGAGGGAAATGGTACATCGGTCTTTATAAGCACAAGTTCGAGTAAACGCTTCAAGCAATATGGTTCTCCGTTTTTGAAGGTCAGTGGTTAATTTATTGGATGATCAAGGCGTATCAAGAAGCGATGAGCTTGTTGGATTGTAAGTCTCTATTTATTATGAGATTTTTTTATTCGTAATTACTTACCATTTGTATCTATATATTCGTAGAATGAGGACTGTTTTCTTACTTCCGCTTTTTGGAGTACCCATTAATAAGGTTTCTGGCTCTTTCTCTCTGAGCGGCAGGATTAGATTTAAGGAAATGGAATGTCGTTTTAGGGTCTACATCTATATCCATGTCTTTCTTAGCTAAATATATTTGAGGTAAATCATTTACAACCGTAGAAGTGCTTTCAGGTTTCTGACTGATAACACCATACGGATTAATAGGTACCTCTGCGACAGCTACGTTACTGCAAGCAGGAGACTCTAACATTCTTTTATAAATATCTGAGCTAATTGCTTTCTATTGGATAAACCATGGACCGGCCTCGTAGTCGAAAGTTTATGAGTTTATTGCCTTATTAAGAAGTGAAACTTCTTTATGGGAATGCTCTGTAGGTCTTGACCTACAGATCACAAATCACCCATACATTAGGGTTCTGTGACCTTCAGGTCAAAAGTTGTGACCTTTTGAAATTTTGGAGTGAATTGAGATAAATACCCGCTAGTTACCAACGGCTTCTGCTGTGTGCTTTTACTCTTGCAATGCACTACAAAACGTTCCATCTAATACGCAGTACTTGTCGAAAAATCATTCTTTGGGATGTGTGTAATACAACTACTGTCTAACTTATAATTCGCCTTTCGTCCAATGTGTAATCGAATGTATTCTTCTGAATTGAAGTTTGGAAGTTCACGTGGATTAACATCTTCATTGGAACTGCTTCTGTTGTGTCTTAGTTTACGAACAAGTAGTTTGAAAAAGCAGATGGGGAGATTAGTTTCACTTCTTGTTTACACCCTGTTTACCACGGTTTATTATGCATCAATCTTATTGCCACTTTGCACCTTGCACTTTCATTCATTTGCCGACGCCAGGTAACACCTAGTTGCTACCTGACTTTAACTTCCATTCCTAACAGTACTTCTGTATTTTTCCAGAACCTTCGATTACTTGTTCCAGAACCTTCCGTTCCATTGTTAAGCATACCTATATAATGATGTGTACTTGAATAAAGCACTTAGTCGCTATTTGACATTTCCAGCATACATACTCTCTCAATTATTGATTAACTAAGTAAGTAACCCAACTACTTTGTGATATTTAATAAAAAAATTACGAAGTTTTCTTAGAGTCCATTCTCGTTTAAAGAATTTTTTAAGCAGTCGAACATGCTTAAGCAGCTGCTTCTTTTCTTTGAGAGTAAGGAGAATGATGTTTATATTATGGAATACTTCGTTAAGTGTCTAAATCTCTTCCTCTGATGCATTATTCAAGATCTTGGGTCGTCGTCTTCCGTTAACTACTACCAGGTTCGAGAGGAACGCGTGGTTGGATTCCAGTTTTGAATTCTAAAATAGAATAAAATAACACGCACCTTAATCAATATAATGTTATTGGCTTTTGTTGAAAGGGAGAGAATACCTTATCCTTGGGCCATAAAGATGCAGTTATCGTCGTTTAGTACGAGTTCGCAAGTTTGGGTTCTCAAGAATGCATATTCTTGAGAACCCAAACTTAGTCGAGGAACAAGTATGAGTATGGCTTTCTTGTGGAAAACTCGTATGCTTCGCGCAGAAATTTCCCTTCCCTGGAAATACCTGTGAAGAGAGCGTGCTCAGATTAGAAATGTCACGTGGATAGGGAAAGATGGCCATGGCCGGTCTTGTGACAGGCTAATGACTCTGTGCCAGACTGATATTTTTGCCATAGAGATGGTGTAGTACAATAATAATCGATAGTTGTGAATGCTGAGTGCACTTTGTTACCAAGTGAGTCATCAAACTGTTCATAGTAGAACTTATTGTTTGCCCAAAGTCGTCAAAAATAACCAATGAGTTAGGCTGTAGCATTTAATCCTGAAAAATTGGAGAAAACACGCGTTCCGGATTCTCATGCGCAAATTTGTGATACTCCATTTGTTGATCGGCTCCATAAAAGTCAATCAATTGTAGTAGATTTTCCACTGCTTTTGGGACCAAACTAAAGAAACATGATTTATTATGCATTATAAACTTTTTAATTTTCAAAAGCATACAATCAAAATATATTTTTACTTGAAATTACTTACTATGAACATTGAGAATAGGTGAAACAGAGTAAAAACCATTTGGTCAGCTGGTAGTGTCATTCTTACAATCTATCTTCAAACACAGTTTCACCTACACAATTTTTTATTTTATAGTATCCAAACGGAAACGTGTCGATTCCGTTAGGAGGAAGTAGGAATCTGGAAGTGCAGACTGAAGAAAAGCTTAACCTCTCCTGTTGAATGTTGTACAGAGTGCAATGAATATATCGGAGCATGTGCACCTTAGTTCTTACTATGATTCCCTCAAAAAGTGTGCGCTTATAAGTTTCATTTGAATATTGGCGCATGAATGACAGGAATTTCTTTCGCCCTCAGCTTTTCCTTGTACAACGTGTCATCAATCAGAAGAGCATACTGTTTCTTCCTTAAAACTACAACCTTCAAAATCTCTTTCTCGTCCGTCTCATTCTTCCGTTTTCCAAGTGATCCCTTGTAAAGATCAGATTTGTAACTACTATATTCTGGAGTGTCAGGTAAATATGAAAAATCCATTACCTGTTCCTTATTGACAACTATCTGACTTAAGCTGTGTGACATACTCATAAGGAAATGCTTGCTTGGATAAGATCAACTCATACTCATTTTCAGTTCTATCTGGTAAAATTTGCTTTGTACAATAAAACTTGTGCCTGCTAGAGATGAGAGAGACTGGGGTAAATGAAGCTGAATATCGATAATACGAAGTTTACCTTCGATCTTAAACGTCAAGAAGCGCTCGTAGCTCTTCCCCAAAACCTGCACATCCTCAATACCAGCTTTCTCACATCCACTTAAAATTAACTTGCTATCAAAGTGACCAAAGTTGTGTAATACTACCGTAAGGTGGGTTCTAGACTTAAGGTTCAAATTACAATTCTGGTATGCAGCACCGCTGTATTGGGCTGGAGTGTGCATAAGTACATTATTAGTTGTGTCAGAATACGATCCTCCGATAATGATGCCTTACTCTAACATTTTGTTTTCTAGACATATTTTTTCTAAAGTTTACATTATTATTATTACGATTATTCTGTAAAGAGTCCTGATGCAGACTGCGATTTGCATCATCATCAATTTCATCCGCTTCTACATTTTAACAGTTAGGCATTAGACGGTTAGGACTTTACGAGTTATGGACAATATTATGAAGACAATATTAACTTGGAAAAAATACGTTGTCAAAAATATTTATTCGGCAAGATATTGCCCGCATTGTATTAAAAGCCTGACGATTTGCTAAATTATCCTCCTCCAGCACTCATTTTTCTCCATTTGACCTAGACTCGTTTTAAACTCCAAAAGACTTTGATACAAGACATTATTGTCACCCTGGTCTCTATGGTTACTCACAAGATTTACTTTGCTCTCAGAGAGTACGTAAATACGTTTAAAAGACTGAATACTTTAAAGCTTTGTGTTTCGAATTGTGAAATGTACGTTAGCATTGAAAGCCAAGGGAAGTGCTTGAACTGTAAGGGAATCAAAATAGGGATTTTTAAAACAAACGGACGGGGAAGGAAATGTTCTGCCCCAACAGTTAACTACTAAGGACGTGATGGAGGCAAGGAAGATTCTGAAACTGGTCTCAAAAGTCCCAGATCGTCAACTACAAAAACCCCGTTGAAAGAACTTTGGTTCATGAAAGTAAGTCCAAATCTATTTTTCTCTCTCTTTTTTTTGGACTGGTACTACAGGAGGAAGATAATGAAGAGGACATAAACATTATTTTTGCATTGTTCAATTTAAGATCGGGCTGTGTTGATCAACGCCGAAGACTACAAAGATCTCAAATTCTATGGAGAGGAGAATCTTGTAAGGCGAATCCATGGATACAAATCTCTACCTTTCAAGATGACTAGTCCAATAACTCTGGATCACAAAAGGAGTTTTCTTCCATGTCGCTACCCTATCTACATGCGACTCAAGAAGGGAATGCTACACAACAGCAAGGAGAACGTGGTAACGGACCTCCAAGGTATGAAGCTGGAACTCTTTCAATATTATACTGAAGGTCCCCCACAGCTACCCCAAAGCCGCGCAAAACAGCTGTTGGTCCTGCAAAGACCGATGGAAATACTTAGAAATACAGTGGAAAGAAAATAACCAAACAAAGAGAGGCACTTTCAAATTTGCAACAAAATAAGGATGATAATGACGAAGAAGTTGTAACGATTGGATCCTCATCTGATGATGAAGACACCCCAATCTGCCCTTTGACCAAGTAGCGCAAAATCGTTTCTGCATGGAACTCATCATTTTCATCATTATCTTGTGGATCCTCGACCTGTCGTCCGGTTTCTCCTGACAATCTGAGTAAGACTCTCCGAGTTTGTACTACTACAATGTCCGAACTTGAGACTTTAGTTCATGAGTCTGTTGATAACGGGCTTACAATTGAGGTTAGTCAGTCACCAATTTCGGTTGCATCTACTGCACCAGTTAGAATAATTTCATCGCCACAACCTGGCTGTTCCAATAGTGTCTATTCTTTAGATAGTGAGAGAAAGCAGAAGCAAATGGTAGAGAAAGCAAGACTCAGTCAGAGAAAAGTTTGGGGTAGACTTGTCAGATTACAAGGAGAACGTCAACCCAAAAACTAGTCAAACTAGTGATGAGGAGTTAGCCGTAGCTGCAGAGACTAGTGAGATTGTAGCTAGTGACTGCAAGGTTGTTTACTCTATCAAAAGGAACATGAATTCAAAATTTAACGAACATGCACTTTTTTTATAGATCCCAATTCATTTTTGCACATGAGCCGCTTTATTGGAGAAGACAGATTTGGAATCTCTTGTGAGGGTCCAATTTTCGACTCCTTCCTTTTCCTTTTCGAAAATAATTATCTTCAGGTCAATAAAGACGGTAATGATTTACCAGAAATCCGGCAGTCAAATGCAGCAAGCGGTATTTTTTACCCTTGAGGAGTTTCAGTTTCTGATGACAATGAGCATGACGATCTTGACCAAAGGGATAAAGACGCTTTTGGACTGTTGGCATCAACAAGAAATGTCTAAAATCCCACAGCCCAGAACTGACATGCCTGATTATTTAAAGCATGCCAGGCATTTTGTTGCCAAGGGAGATTGCGAGAGCAATCAATTTGAACTATGCAAATTAGCCACAAAAATAATCACCAAGGCATATGATGAGTACGAGTGTGATGAGAAGGTCGCTGCTCAGGAGAAAAGGTATAAAGATAAGTTGAGGGAGAATTATCTTAACTAGAACATAAGCACTAGAAAGCACACCCTCTCACAGTCACTTTCACCCAATCACCAATTTGCACTCACCCAACCTCACACACACACACACACACACACACTCTAACTTACAACAGCAAAGTTTGTACTTATTTGCACAATTTGCAACACGCACACATGCAAATTCACCACATGTTGCACATGTAACACAAGTTTGCAATTTACTCGCATGACTGCACTTAAAAACGGGGAAGTTTAACTTATTAGCACAATTTTCACACACACACAAACACACACGTATTTGCAAAACTTGCAAACCGGATTCCTACACTTGTCTTCTATCTTCCTCTTGAGGAATCCTGTTCACAGTATTGAGAATTATAAAAAACGTTTCATTCTAAATATTAATGAGTGAAATATATAGAAATACCTAGAAGAGTTCTCTCAGTGGGAACTGTATGTTCCTGAATAGTCGTCTTCCGAAGACTCGACATCGTAGCACTTGTGGTGGTGGTTATATCGTAAGGTGATGATTCCACAACTTCCAAATCTTCTCCCACCAATTCCGTTGACAGGTTTGTACTCGTATTAGCAACAATGAGGGACTCATCACCTTCATCAACTACTATTGATTCAGAAATAAACAAGGTCTTCACGTAATTCCCAAAAACATAAGCAGAAATGTGTATAATGCATGTCACCTCTTACCTAGCAAAAGATTTTGTTGAGGAGTTGAATTCTAAAGCAATGATAACTCTGGTTTTTCTTCTTTGTCTTCCACTGGAGGTTTGAAAATATACCATAAGCATAATATGAAACACTCTAAGACATCAGCTTTAATTTCCTCAACTTACTTGTTGACGAAAAGGTCTATGTTGCCCAAGTCAAAGTGTTGGAAATGTTTACACACGGAAATGATATCGTTGACAAAGTTGTCATCTCATTGACCTCAAACTCAATAGCAACAATGAAATACTACTCACCTTCATCAAACGCTAATATAGTCACAAATATAATATAAGTCAGCACATCTCTACAAAAAAGAATGTTTCTTACCCGGTTCCACATTAGGATGAACATTTGATATCCCAGCCAGCGTTGTCTGTGGTATTTCCTCTTTGTCGTCAACAGAAACATCTATTTTTTAAAAGACAGTCGTACAATGATAATAAACACCATAACGTATGAAATTGAATTAATATATAACACACTTGCACTTTGCTTTGCGTGAGCTTGAGTCACCGGTGGAGTTGGGATTGTTGATTCCATTTCTTCAGGTAGTTCTTTGTTTCCAAAGTACTCCGATGGTGTTGGGTTTGTGCATTCAATTTCTTCAGGTTGTTCCTTCACAGTTGAAGTTGTAGTTGAATCTCCATCTCCTCAGGTTGTTCCTTCACAGATGAAGTTGTTGTTGAAGGCTCCATCTCGTCAGGTTGTTCCTTCACAGATGAAGTTGTTGTTGAAGTCTCCATCTCGTCAGGTTGCTCCTTCACAGAGAGAGTAGTGGTTACAGTCCACATCTCGTCAGGTAGTTCCATCACCGATGAAGTTGTAGTGAAAGTCTCCATCTCGGCAGGTTGTTCTGCAAGAGCATCGTTTACTGAAGAATTCAAGACTGTTGGTATCATCTCATCAGGTTTGACTTGGCAAAAAATGAAAATCATGACAAATTCAATTAATTTGATCTAAAGTCTGAACTTTTTATCTATCTCACATTCGATATCAGCCAAATCCGTTCGTGGAACTCCGATGACAAATTTCATTGAATTAGACAGCTCTGCCTTCTCCATCATAGCTGTAGAATGTGCGTTGAACAACTCACCTTGTTGTGTTTTGATTGCTTATACAAAATAAAATAATTGAAGTGATTAAGCGAACGATGGAGAGCTGCTATCTTACATTTTAAGACTCATGCATTACATAGCTGTTATATTGTTACACGATCAAGATACAAGTTTCACTTACGAATTTCTGTGGAGTTTGCATGCAATTCAGGTGTTGCCTGCACTTGAATGTCACTTTGGATGCGAGACTTCTCGGATTTCTGGATTAGATAACACTGTGACACACGCTTAACACGAAGGGTAGCTCCAATCCGTACTCCATTTATGTGGCAGTATGAGTCTAGTCTTGTTTGCACAAATGTGCACATAGCCAAAATGCACTCCCTACAACCGACTTCATAGTCACCCACCTGAGCACTGACACAAGAAATTATTATAAGAAAAACGGTTGGCAGTTCCATGATGATTATGCTTGAGAAGACTTGAGAATTATAGCCGAATGTAATATGATGAACAAATGCAAAGTGACTAAGTTAGAGATGCTAAACTAAAATGAACGTTCGTATGTGAGAGAGTAGAGCTCAAAAAATAATTTAGAACATTATAATGATGTTTATTAACTCTTGTTTTCTATAGTCACATCTTTCAGTGGACCATTTCATTCTGATGGAGCATTTACAGCGTCCAACGGAACTTCGTAGCAAAACGTTGAGTCGTTGCAGCATCATCTTTCATCAACTAAACTTCGTGGAGCAGCTCATAGATTTTTCCACTCTCCTTCTAAGATACAAAAAGATGAAGAGAGATCATTATAAGAGAAGAGAAGAAAATAGAAATATGATATTACTAATTTTATTCGTACTTTGTGGCATGATGGACAGGCCAGTTTATGCATCCGCTGCTTCTTGTCCTTCTGTGTCGGCTGATTCTTCCCATTCACAATAGCAAAGTGCGTTGTTTGCCACGAAAAGTAATCGATCAGATTACCGTGTTTACACTTGTGATAAACCCTCTTCGCGACTTCTTGTCGAATCTTGGCGAAGACACAACATTTAATTCGATTACACTTGCAAACTCTGTCTATTGTTTCTTTATCACAAGTTTTGTAGCTAGAGATGAGAACTCTTCTGGTGTGTTTTATTTCACCACTTATTTTTAAATGCGGACACTTTCCAGTAGTAAGTAATTGTTCGTCACCACTCGTGACTCCAAATCACATTTAGGAATTTCCATATTTAACCCCTTTAATTATAATATTAAAGATTAACTTCTCGCAAGTTGGTCTGGAAATGGATGTGACTCTAAGGAAACTGTTGTGAATCAACTGAGCCTTGCCAAGGACTCTTTCTTTACTGCTAAATAGCATCAGAATTTTAGAAAGGGACGCTGGCACAAAAAGATAGGTACTTCAGGGATAGAGTCTCCTTGACTTTACCCTACAAACCTGCCTCAACAAAGTAAAAGGGTGTGAGGGGATTGGAAGCCATCAGTATTTTTAGCCGAATTTTGATAATTTAAGACAAAGAGAGAGGAAGAGAAGCCAAAAGAGACGCTTGCTCTCCCTCCCCCACCGCCCCTTACTCCAATTCCCGACTCATAGTCTCAACTTCCTCTCTCTGAATTTACGCACACACACACTAGCTCAGACTCTCCCCTCCGGAATTCAAAACTCGCGGGAGGGGAGGAGGTAGGTAGCCAATGGGAGGGACTAACTCGACTAAAGCCCCTCCCAGAATATGGTTATACTTGCTTGTTTTAATCTTCTGTCGTATTTCAGTAAATATTTAAGATAAGAAAGGCTTGTAAGATGTGAGATGAAAAGTTGAAAATAAAATAAAGGATTATTGAGGTTTTGGAGTTTGAATGGATTAGACATAATCAATGAACACACGAATTGTAATAAATAAAAAGACATTTATTTACTAAAAAGAGACTAAGAGAAGTATTTTATTGCTCCGAATTCAGTTTAATTGCATATTCTTGGACATTCGTTCGCCCATATGACAATATCAATGGGACACACTACGAAACAGGCTTTTGTTAGTTATTACGATATTTTATGTTTTAGTATTATCAAATATTGTTTATTATTATTATAAAGTTAGATAGAAATGAAGCTTATCAATTTTTAAGTGAATCTGACCTTCCGGTAAGTAGTAATTCAGTAATTGAGTGAAGACCAACGGAGAAAAGTCTTTACGTAACACAACATGTATCTTTACTTACGCATTATTGGAAGGCAAGTTTATCCTGTTCCAATGGTGAGAATAAATCAGGATGAATTATTCTACAATTAAGTAGTATATAGCTTTGCAGTCTAGTTTTCTATAGATATCCTCCAACTCCTACTAACCTAGAGAAGGTTACTACCTACCAGTTAAAGCCTACCAGTTTAATTATAAATATGCAGTAATTGAGGTATCCAGAACTTGTTTTAATGTTTAAAACACTACAGCACTTTTCATGAACCTCATCGATATAAAGATTACTGATTAAGGTCATTTTATACAATCAATAAATGGGCTGAAGAATCCCAAGCATGCAAATGCTCTTGGGTTCCTCACATAAGTAAAACCGCGTTATAATTTGCCACGAACGTATGAATAAATTCTCCTTGCATGATTTCATATGCCTTTTTTACAATTTGAATGTTCTTGATCTGACCATACAGCCTCATTTTCAAATGAAGCGTTTTACTCGCAAAATCAGTCTTTTCTTGACCATTTTTTGCAATCTATGATTTTGTGGGATTGCCGACTTGTCAAATTAGTAGTTTCGAAGACCATCCTATCTTCCATGATACACTCTTGAATGTCATGTGGATGCCTAAGTTGAATGGTGATTGAAACAGATATGGTATGATTTTTGTCAGTAGTATCAACTTGATTTGTGGCTTGAAAGTAAGACTGCAAGTCTGATAAGTTGCTATACAATTGTGCATGAAACCTAACTGGAACTTTTTTAAACAAGCAGCAGGGATGTTACTATAGCACAATTTCCTAGCTTTAGTTATAAATCTATCCTTTAAACTAGTTTAATTTCAAAATACGTCTTCAACATTGAAACTTCTTCGTTTTAATAATGGATTCAATTTTAAATGATTTATTGATTTTAAGTTCTTTGAAATCCCAAATTAAACGTAGTTGTGATATGAATATTGCAATCAAGTCAACCCAATTCTATACGATTATTGATCTAAAACTTCAATCACAAGCAAAAGTCCAATTCCAAACCCAAATTGAGCGTAGTCTGGGAAAGGTTTTCACAAAAACCTTGTGCTTCAACTTAGTCTTCTGAGACATTCTGTTGTATTGATTTCCAAAAAATATTTGTGCGTCAACAATTCAACATGTTAGCGTCTTGGAAAATCCAGCCATTTACTTTCCACAGCAAACTCTTTTTCTTCTGTTGGCCAACGCCGATTCATTGGAATGATCAAACATGCACCTTTGAATGTATAAATTCAAATATCAGAACAGCTATTTGCATTGTAGGAGATGTGTTCGTCATTATCGTCGGTGTTTTTGCAAGTGGGTTTCTTCTCCTGAGACAACTTCTTCTGCCTTCGGATTATTTTGGAGTCGAGCATTTCCTGATCTTCGCAACTTCAGT
>JAQGBV010001287.1:0-16663 GCA_034698685.1 Isotomurus pseudopalustris
TGTGTGTGTGTGTGCGGTTAGATGTAGTGAAAGTTAATACGATGGGCTGATGATGGTGTGATAAAAATGATGTGTGTAACTGAGCGAGTATAACTGTTAAATAATGTACAAGGGAAGTTCATTCGGAATTCATTGGAAGCTTATATATGAACTGTATATACACAGTCTTTGCTGACTAGTAAAAGTGTGATGTGTATAAAAGTATATAATATGTGAGAAGGCTTTTGTGAGTGTCTATATTCACACATACACACCGAGAGAAAGCACTCTTCCCTTTACCAACACGCCAAACCTCACTCCCAACCATTATCCCGTGTGCAGTCGTCAACCAAAAAATCTAAATTCTGTCTGCTCGCTTGATATGCAAAGAATTTTCCTGTTCATGTCTCACTTCACCTTGTTTGACTACATCGCACACGGCAATGAAACACAATGACGATGTAGTTTAGGGATTAAAGAGGCATTTCATCCTTTCGGAAGGACAGTTCCAAGACAAAGTGCATTAAAACGGAACATTTACTTCGGGAGTTTTGAGAGCAACGACGTTGCATCGTATTTCGTATACACACTCAGGCTTAAAGTGTGTGTTTTCCCATGGAGTAATAATAAATAAACACGAGAAGGCAATCGACATGCAAGCGAATGACGAAATGTAGAATTGGAGTAAGTGTAACTTGTAACCACTTACCTAATGGAGCAGAGAGTCAAGACTGGTATGGGTGAGATGGGCAAAACTCGTTTATTACATCGTGGAGAGTGGGAATTCGTAGAATTTTGTTTTTCAAAATGGAGAAAGTTTAGGCTACGATGCACAAAATAGTAATTGCGAATCTGAAGAAACTTGTCGTCCTATATATGCCTCCATATCTCCACAGAAAGAAGAGATTAGCAGAGACATTGAAGGCGTTGAAATTGGAAGGAAAGTGTGTCTTCTTCTTCTTCTACGTAAGGTTCCACTCTACATAGGCTCGACACTTTCTTGCGTGAAGTGGCACAAGGAGAAAGAGAGAGAGAGAGAACCGGATGCAGTTTTTCTTTTTCATTCTTTGAAGATTATTATTATTACATTGGAGAGGAGAAGGAGGACACGAGATGACAAAAAAGCTGTTTATCTCGTAAATAGGTTTTTGAGAGAAAGGACGCTGGCGAAGAGAGAATTACACGGAGTGAAGTGGGAAGACGAGAGTACAATCGGATCCATCTGCATTTTCCTTTCCACTTTGCATAATAATGCGGACTCCCGAATAATATGAGCAAGGTTGTCTTGTTTGAGGCTGATAGGGCTCAGAATGAAGTGCAAACAATTTATTTGGGTGATGGTCCGCGAGCAATGCTACACTAGTCTCGATCCCTCCGTCGTTCGAGCCTTCCTCCGTTCGTGATTCATGGCAAGTCTCTCCGGAGTCCTGGAGAAGAAACAAAGTCACCTTCGTAGTCCCTGGAGAAAGCCTCATTCCAATTTTTCCTACCCACTTTCTCTCTTAAGCAAACTGGAACTCACTGGACTCTCCTTACACCTTCTCTCCTCTCTCTCTCTCTCTCCACCACATCTTTATTCCCGTCATCCACTTTGCATTCTAAGTGAACTTTATGAGCAAGTCTCTTTCTCCGATTCACTTTACCCTCAAGCATTCCAAACGGCCTTTAACGTCTCCTTTGCAGCGTAGTCAGAACATTTCTCTTGAAAACAATCAGCACTGCAGACGAACAGGGTTCGCAGAAAGTGAGACACACACGCATTTCTACTCTTCTCGAGAGAAAGAGAGAGAGAGAGAGAATCGGTGTATCAAACATTAAACTATGGTTCGAGATACAAGCACCCACCACACACATACTTTTAAGCCTTTAAGGGTTGCTGGTGCTGCAAGACTCGTCTAAATAAATTAGAGTAATGATGAAGAGACCAATTAAGCAATTAGTTAAACGATAATTTACCACATCAGGAGAAAGTAAGGAAAGAGGAGAGGCGGAGAGGTGATTCAGAGATTCAGACTGAGAGACGGTAGAGTCTCGTGAGCGAGGAGGCTACGGTGCCATCCATTTAATTTACATTTCGTAACATGAAAGTATGAGTGGAGCAGGACGGGTGGTAGAGATTTTTATTTGATAACTCAACCAGAGAAAGACGAAAACGACATCTTCTTTTGCTCCAGGACTCGCTAAACATTGAAACTTTTAACTTTTGTCATTTCACACGCGGTTAGGAATTTGCAAGAGTCATAATTCGATGTTTTTCTCAAACTCGCATGACATTACACGTGCAATGTCGGTGGAGTAAAGTTCTGCTCGAATGTGCGGGGCCTTTTGGAGTCATTTACTTAATGGATATAGCTGTTCTACATTTTCCGTGTTATTAAAAGCAACGTTGCTTTCTCCTTTAGAGGTTCTTTTAATGTTTCTCCGTGGTTTACACTACTTTGCGATGGACTTGAGTCATAAGGTTTCTCTCTCCCGTCTAAATAAGGGATGCTAGCCACACTCGACTTGTCGGGCTCACAGACTCGGTGCAGAAGAAGTGGTTCGTTTGAGTGTGAGTTCTTGAAATCCATTCGTTTATTAGGATGAGGATTAAAAGATTTGTTAAGGAAAGAAGAGAGGAAGGGATGTAAATCTTGTTGAGAAGAGAGAGAGAGAGAGAGAGAGACAGGATCGGTATCTAGATTTCGGGCAGAGAAAGTGGAGAGCACATAAGAGTGAAGAGAATGTGTCCATTTCCGGTTAGAGTACAAGAAGGAGTAAAAGTGTACAAGACGAAAGGGAAGATAGGAAGGAGCGATGTGGAGAGCAGTTTGTACGGAGTACGGGGAAATTCGCGGAGAAAGACGAGGCTGCTTGGCCGGTGGTGGATGGCTGGAGAAAGCAGAATTTGGTATGCGAGACGTGATTCTGTACTGATTCCTCTTTTTCCTTCCTCTCAATTTTGTGATTGCAGTTCGGGTGAATTGGTTGTTGAGGGAGAAGAGGAGGAAAGGGGATTTACGGGATTTGGACTTGTCGAATCAGTTTCAAATTGGTTCATGATGTTTGAATGGATTTTATTACTCTTTTTGAAATATCAAAATGAACAGAGGTAACTGGAAGAGGAACTTGTAGAAGGTTGGAACATGCTGTTGAAATACATTTGCAATTTTACTGAGGGCAGTTGTATTGATTGACAGTTGAGAGAATGCTGCAATGAATGGAAGTGTCAAAAGTGCAAGGATGTGATGATGAATTGATGAAGACATTTTACAGCAATTACTACTCTGTCCCACTTTCAGCATTAAGAGATTCGTAAGGAAGATTCTTGTAGATCGATTGAAGGTTACCCTGTGGTTGTGGTGTGGTGGTAGAAACTTTTTACTTCATTTGGTGTGAATAATAGTTAATTAGAACGCAATATGATTTGCTACATTGTGTGCACAATTCTATTTGAAGTATTGAGTATTTAGGAGGAATCGTTCGGTGTTGAGGTTGAGGCTTGTAGTAGTTGATGTCTACGAACTTCTCGTTTGTCATAAACTGAGAGTAAGCAACTACGGCTAAGAAAAATCATAGATGTTTCCGAATAACGTAGTGTTAGATGAGTGTTTCTAATGGGACGCTGAGGGACTATTTCTATTCATTTCAGGACATCTTGGAATGGCCATGGATGATTGTGAAAAAAATCCTCGCTTTCTGGAAGCTCTGCCCAACTTTCCTTCGATCTTGTCGTTGATTACACTACCTTGAATTTCTGAATGTAAAAATTGTGTACTTTGAAACGAACTAAAGAAAACTCAAGAATCCTAAAGCGATTGTTCAAAATCAACTGTACATAGTACGCATAAAATCAGTTTAAGCATATTTATTTTGAATTTCGCCATTGTACCCTACGAAACGGTCTTCATTCAGCCAATATACGGAAGGGCTGTTCAAAAATGTTTACTTCATTTACGAAAAAAATCTATTCGTTGTTTCGTTGTTAGCTTATTAGAAAACTTCTTATGAAACTCAATTTCATCCTTGAATTAGCTTGATTATCTGGAGAAACGAGATATGAAGAAGGAACACTTGTGATTGCAATTGATTGCGAAGACGTAGCTGAAATACGCAGAAATACATTGAAGTTGAAGGAAGAAGGTTGGTGTGTTGCTGAGGACGAAGAACGAGAATGAGATATGAAGCGACTTTAATTAATTCACGGGTTGATTTGTCACCAGGTGTTGACTCATCTCCCCTATAAGCCACCCTAAAAGTTAGAATGAGTAGGAAGAAGAGTTAATGGAACAATTGGAGGAAATCCAATGCTCAAGTCTAACTTACTTTCCTGGAAACATATTGAAAATTGAACTGGAGTGGCAAAAGTTAGGGAAGAAAGTAACTAGAAAACTTAGTTTGTTGAATAGACACGTCATCTTCCAGCGATTGAGAAGACAAAAAGGGATTTTTGAAAATAAAGTTTCGCATCTCTGTGTTCTAAAAGAGAGACTTTAAAAGTATCTCGAAATAGAAAAGGCATTGAGCTGTAATACTACAGACACACAAAGATGAACTAGCTCTCTTTCTCTCTAGGTTTGCGATGTCACCCTTGATTGTTTACAGATCTCCTGATATATTACACGAACGAAAGAGACGGAGAATAAGATGTTGAGAGTAGAAGAAGACGGAAAGATATTGTGTGTGGGGATGATCGAATGATTGACTTTGAGAAATGGTAAAACACCTGCGGTTTTCCAGCATCAGCACTTGGCTATGTAATCACATCTTTAAAATGACACTTTTTCCAACTTTCTAGCGAAGGGCACTCGATTAAAGTGTTTGCCAAGTATTAAACTCCGTGACTTGGTGGGGCGGAGGCCTAACTAGAGAGGAAAGAGTGTATTACGTGGCTCAAATTGTCACCCATTTAGACAAAAGGAAAGCCCGAAGGGTTTGCCTATTTGGACTTTCCGAACTTGAAAGTCTTTCTCTCTCTCTCTCTGCACAAGGTGCGGAAGATGAAGAAATGCGTGAGTGGGAACTCCATTTGGCTAGTGAATGCATTCTTGGTGCTCGCAAGTCGAACGAAAGGAACATATCCACATCCACCTTCCTTTCTTACTTTCTCCACAAAAGTCATCAGAAGAAGGAAGTGGAAACCCATTGAGAGAGCCTTCCATTCTGCCTCTGTCATCTAAAACCTGATGATTCTTCTTTTAAAAATCACTGATTTTACAAAAACTGATGATCCCATCAAACTGCAGGAGGAAGCGAGAGTCCAGTCATCCTTCCAGCTCAAAGACAAACACACCCTGAGAGCTCCATTTAAATGATGAGGTTTTTTATTCGCCAGGAAGACGAATCTTCCTTCCTTGCAGCATCATCGCCAATGCAAACTTTGAGCTAAATCAAAAATTCACATTCATTTTGAAGACTGAATCTGCTTACTGTTTCATCGTATTAGCATTGTGTTCAAACACACTGCGTTCTAGTGCTACGCGCGTTCTGTGAGAGCACTCAAAAAGGATGGATGTAATTAAGAAAAAGAAATTAAATGAGAAACAGATAAGAAAACAATCTGAAGAGGAAGAAAAAGAGAAACCTTATTAAAAGAGAGTGTACATGGGAAAGTGGAATGCTTCACAAATACATCGGGCAAAGAGAGAGAGAGAGAAAGCAGAGGAAGCAATTAAAATTTCATTTCCGTTGCTTTTCTCTTTACATGGTGATGATAGGGATGGTAGTCCCTTGTGGGCCCATCTTGTTGTATTCCCGCATCTTCTAATGTAGAAGAACAGTAGGAGCCTCACACTGAGGCAGCAGAAGTGATACAATCATTCCATGTTCCTCCCAAAGAATGAGGGAGATAATTAAAGCATCATGAATTAGTGACAAATATGTCTGTTCGGAAACAAGAGAGAGAGAGAACACATAAAATCATCATTTCTCATTTCCAGGTATGCGTTGCATTATTCAAGTCACTTTTGACTACGAACAATCATTTCTACGTTCAGCCACGTGTTCAAAGGCGAAAATAGAGAGACACATTTTAATCATTCATGAAACTCTGCTTTAATCACTTCTTGATAACATTATGTGATGGGGGAACACAAAAGGTAAACTCACCAAGTTTGCAGCAGCTTCTGCAGAGGCTACTGCTGCGTGGGGGGAGAGATGAACTGACTTGACTGCTGACAAGACGAGTTTATATCCGATGGGTGAAACAAAGCGGAAGCTAAACTGTTATGGAATAATGGAGTAGTACAACGTGTGCAGTGTTACGTTTTGTTTTTCATGCTTCAGCGAGATTCCAGATTGATTTGGATATTTTTATTCGGATGCGAGGGGTTTGATAAACTACATAATATGCAGTTTTGTATTTAGCGTGTTAACTCCAATCTCACGTTTGCTGTAAAACACCCACAAAACACACATAGACTTATATAAAACAAAAACACCCGAGTTTCTCACAACATCGTTAGTGTTATCATCACGTTATTGCTTGAATGACTCTCAGAAATTGTGATCTCTTGTGTTTAAAAACGTCGTTATAGCAATTAGTATCTTAATAATGGCAGATGGACAAACGCATCCATGTCCTCAACTATTCGAGAAAGAAACGCGAAAGAATTTGTAGCTACAATGAAGATACGCTTGGGCCTGCTGGTTTGGATTTGATTAGAATTCAGATGCCTCCAGCAATCAGACCGCATCAGTCAACCCCAGAGGATGGTTGATGGAAGCGTTTTGCAAATAAGTGTGGTGCTGCTGGGGGAAAGGTCCGGAGGATGGGAGAGCGCTGATAAAGAAGAAACGGGAATTAGACCGATGGAATCCCGACAAATCGAATCCAATCATTAAATGCATTAATGAAAGTAAACTGGCTGGACTCAAGCAAGCGATCAAACCCAATCGAGGGATTCTCTACAGGTAAGTAATTTTTAGTTTTAATCCTAGACGTATATTCTACTCATGCATCCCTTAGATCAGTAGTTCTCTATGTAAACTTCCACACGTCTTTGATTGCCCCACAGTCTTTAGTCTTGTAAAATAGCTTGCCATACATTATTTTCGTAGCCATGTCCGCATTCCTCTTGCTGTGACATGAGCGATGTCTCAAGCAATAAATTTCGACGGTGGTCGTGTCATCTAGAATACACATTTTTTCATAATGAGGTTTGCAACAGGGAGTGCGATGATCAGCGTCAGATGGGCAATCCAACCCATCAAAAGTAATAGCGACAGTCTCATTGATTTTGCAATCGTAAATTCGTTCAGGTTCGCAAGTTAAGTTCGCGTTAAGATTGTTTAATTCCTTTCCACAGTATTGCTGAGTGTCAGGGTCCGATTCTGAGAATGGATAATTCGGCCATAGCAAGTTCTTAGGACACAAACAATCCGCAGTACAGCGTGTAGGTCCCCACCAAACATGAATAGCCAGAAATGTTGGCAGGAGAAGGCACACAGTATTCATAGTCAGCACTAAATTGTTGCTTCGTAGTCTTATTTCTGAAATGGGAAGAGAATAGTAATGTCAGTACTCTTAAATGACCATCTATATTAGAATAATGTGGGTCACGCTTTTCTTCCTGGCCTTTGGAATTGGAACCAAGATGAGCTATGATACGTATGTATTTAACATGATGACTCCAATTCTATTCGCATTCCGAAGCAAGGAGATTAACACCAGAGATTTGCCATATCCTTCTGTGACAGTCTGTGACTGTGGTTCCTTATGCATGTTTTAAGCAGACGTCTATTATTGATGCTTTTCAGTAAGTCTAATATTGATTAACGTGTAGTAAGTAACGGTTAAGTAGTATGTACTGTGTCGTGGGTAAGAAATTAAGAATTGTTTCTTGTACTTACTTATTACTTACACAGAAAATTGCATAAAACCGAAGGTAAAACCAAAACAAGTGTAGCTAGACTTCTTTACTTTATGCAACATACGTGTCAGCCAAAATCAAGTTCAAGCTCTCGGCACGGATTGAACTAGAGGACTGAATTAACTGATATATACTTGGGCAAGCTTTTGAGAGGAGAAAAACTTCAAGATTATTCTCCAGACGATTTGGAGATTGTTTCTTTCATGAAACAGGTTTGTTTGAAAACGTCCTTAAAAAATTAAACTAGCAGAAGTTTACTGTTGCCGTTTAAACAATGCGCGTTTCTTCTCTAATTGAACTGTTCTTGCAGGCTTCTCCTAATTGCTCAGAATGGCTAAGTTATTGCTCATTTAATATGCAAGCCAGTGGTGACTGTTTAGCATTTGTCTCCACCTACGAGACAACTGGAGGAGGCTGCGCTTTCAACAGGATGCCTGACTTCGATATGTACAAAGGGTATGCAAATTCTCAATTTCTTAACAGACTTACAATAATGATTTCTGCTTTGATTTGTCAGTCCACCTTCTATGAAAGCTTTGTGGTCAAGAGATGAGTTTGAGAAGAAGGCTGCAGGAAGAAGCTGGACCAACTGGACTCTGGGTCGCCACCTCCAAGGTATTCACGAAGAAACAAGAAATGGCAGCTTTCAGCATGGACCACTGCAGCAATTTAAAGAGGGTTCGCCCTGGTGATTGTCGTTTGTTCTCACAATGAACGATACAGCCTTCAATTGTCCTCAGTTTAACAGCTCAGGGGCAAGAGTATGTTTTGTTATTTCAATTCACAATGAATCGTATTTTGTAGCTTTACTGATCAAAAACCATTTTTTATCAATTGCATTTGTATTATCAGATTTCTATAACTGTCCCCGGGCACCGGGATAGACGTCGATGTGGAGAGGAACAACATAGTGGCTCCTCCCAATCATGATGTCACAATTAAGCTTTACCCAGACTTGACTATCGCTGATGAGAATTTTCGTCCCGTGCCACCGGTAATCACAAATGTTTTCTTTAAGGTGTGAACATTAATGTTTAAACACTGTCAATTGTCTGTAGAGTGTGCGTGGGTGTCTCTTTGAAGATGAAGGAAACTTGACCTTCTACAAAATGTACAACCAAGAAAATTGTCACCGAGAGTGAATGGCCAAATTCATCCTAAAAACCTGCCAATGTACTCTGCTTTCTCTGTCAAGGAAGTTAACAGGCATCTATAGATATTCTTAACTAACTTTAAATGAGTAATGTTTACCGTGTAGACTCAGCTAGACAAAATGTATGCAGCACAAGGACCTTCGAGTGTGTTAGAGAAGCTGAACGTAAAAACATTGATAATGATATTCGATTAATTCTTTACGCATAATATAATATTACTGACAACTGACGTTATTCGCATTATTATGCACCCTAAGTAAAGTATGATATTCTATTCTTATAGGAATCCTGATGGGCCCAAGCAAGGACCTAATAGCTGCGAAGTGTTCGCACTGCCTTCCCAGCTGTTCCTCCATGAAACTGCGAACGGAAACAACTATGACTCCGTTTTCGACTAACCGCCCTCCACGCATAATCGTTGGGTTTGTCACCGACTTCAAAACACATTTAAATTGCATACTACTAATAAATACTACGATAACTTTTGCCTTACACAGATTATGCTGATGTGCCGAAAGCGATGGTGAATGCCTTGTATGCAGAGTCAACAAATCAAAGTTTACAGCAATTACGAAGGGTCTAGGCTGCGTAAAGTCTGTAAACGTAGTAACGACGGTAATGGCTGAAAAACTAGGGAAACTTGTGTAATTTTCGTAAGTCTCGTCGTAAACTTCGTAAGTTTACGAAGATTACAGAATTTACCAAGGATTAAGGGTCCAGAAGAATAGTAACCAAACGACCTTAGCAACTTTGAAATCGCGACGTGCAAAACTTCTAAAGTTCGCAACCTTACATGCAATATGCTCATTTGTCAAAACCTGAGAAAATAATTGTATTTCTTTGCGTACTAAATAGACTTGAAAAATTATACATGTAAAGAAGACCCAAGAATTGCATTTCTATTTGTTCCTTAGTGTCTTATGGCACAACGAAAATGAATTTACTACCTAGGAGTTTGAATTTGAAATATACTTTAAACGTGATGATGAGCTTATATTTTGTGACAGAAAACTTCCCTTCTTACAAGCTGAATATATGTGGAAACTTGTAAAGCCTGAACTAAAATTTCATGCAAGATAAAAAGGCGTTGTTCACGAATCTACAGGATTTTTTTAAACTTCTTTAATCAGGTTATCGTTAGAAAAAATAGCTGAATACTCAGGACCTCAGGTTTTCGTGTAACTGTTGATTTGCACACATTTGTAAATACATAATAATTTCCTTGTTCGTGGTCATCGAAGCTTGTTGACATTCAGATTGGTGCCCTTGTTAGCTGACAGAAGGCAACTTTTCAGTTTTTGATCTGTTTGCAACGTTCCTGTCACTCCTACTGACCTTAAAAGGATCAGGTTGGTCAATAATAGTAGATAAAGGTTTTGTTTAGTGCAAATGATCAGTGGCAAGTCAATTTAGCGTACAACCATTGTACTAAACGAAAAAACCCGTTAGGGTCTAACAGGTCTCTATGATTTTTTAAGGATTGTTTAGTAGTATGAACTTAAACAAGTTCACGATGCATTACTTGCACTACAAATGACATTTTTCTATGATAATCCACAAACGGACTGTTCTGTAGGATTGCTCAGTCCTTCGTGAACGTTGCAAACGGATTTTGATCAGTGTCCGGGAGAACTGATACTATGAGTGAGTTATCTCATAAGCATGCAAGGACTGAAGCTAGCTTAAGGCAGAATCGGTTTGGCCAGTTAAGTTGGTAGCTTCAGCAAAATTGCAAAAATGCACTCTACAGGACCTCCACTGCCTGCAAAAGTTTGGTCTTTCGGTTGCCTGGTTTACCTGTCTGGACCCTTAAGAATTTGAGAAGACGGCTGCTGCAAGAATTATTAATATCCACTACAGCCGTGTATGATTAATTTCTAATTATATCACAGCTAAAAGAACTCTTGCACTACAAAGTGCACTCAACCCCGAATGCCATTCAATCCCCAGTACTCACCAAGTTCAAAGTTCACAAGAATCTTTACCCCTGAATCTCGAAACTGATTTAGAGCGAAACTTAGCTAAAAAATGTGAAATTAACACAAACAACTTCAGTAGAACGCAAGACCCTTCTAGCGTGGAGAAATGCTACGAATTCTCTCTCCAACTGCCGGGAGAAAGTTCAGTTCTTCTGGAAAAGGAAAGAGACCACTGTAGTCCACATTTTGAGTTTCCTCCAACTTTCTCCAAGTCCGAAAATGTTCAAACTTTTATGAATTCCTTGCATCCTTTACTCCACAGTCCTTGGTCCAGTTTCATTTTCAAAATTGAATTGACTTTAATGTATTACGTCATAAAAAATTTCGGACCCTCTCTCAAATTGAAAACATAATATGCAAGCTACCTACACGAAGAAAGTACCCAATTCAATTAGTTTTCGAAATGAGGAATCCAAGGCCAGTCCCAGAATTCCTTTATTATTATTACTTTCAGTGTTCATAACGGAAGCTCTGAGTGAGAAGTTCAATAAGCTCATCCTCTGCTAGTCCTCGTTAAAATATTCATCCATAAGAACGCATAATTTAAAGCTCGTCATCAGAATTTTAAGAAGGGAAGAAGAAACTGGCGAAGAGAAAGTCCTTGAACCAGCGTACACAAGGGATTGCTTGCTAACTGCATTAGCAGTTTTAGTCCTTTCTTTACATCTTTTTGGTGAAAGTAAAAGACTCCCGTAAAACTTTTTCTCCTTCATCCTCCCATTTGGTTCAGTTTTAGGATCCGAAGTAGGAGACGATGAATGTGTGTGTGGTGGTAGTGGCAGAAGAGTGCGGTGGTGAAAGAAAGTAGTAATTGGATTTGAGAACATGTCATAAAGTAATGTGAAATACTGTTCACTGGTGGTTACTTAAGCTTCGGTTCAAATAAAATTGGAAGCGATAAATTTTTCGCGTCCAAATATAAATTGACATCAACATGAAAATCATTTAAACTTTCCAGTCCTAACTTTTCTCGACTGCCGACTACTCACTACTCACTACTCACTTGCTTCAAGCTTAATTATTAAATTCCCTTTGGGTCTTTTGTGAATTGCATTTTGCTTTCCTTCTCACGTTCTCTCGTGTTCTTTTGCGACAAAGACATGAAGTTGTGGACAAGAAAAAAACTCGCGGAGTAAGTATATAAGGAATTTTGTAAGTCTGCCTTATCAGCAGCTATGCTATACGTCTACTTATATGCGTGAGATAAAGGTGACTTCAACTTTTCAGTGGAAAGGAAAAGAGGACTGCGACTCGCTGTAGGAGGTGGTCGGGCCTTTTTGCAAAGATTTATGGTTCTTCCTTAGACTGTTTATGGGTTTGTTGGATGATGGGAGAGGATTTATAAAATGGTCGAAGAAATGGAGTCTTACTAAACCATGAGGATGTGTTTACCAGTTTACCTCTATTGGAAGGAAGTTCGGAAGGTTGGTAATGCCTCATATTACAGTTTTACACATACAGAGAGAGAGAGAGAGGGAGTCCATAGTTTTATTGAAATGACAGCAAGTGGGTCTGATGTACGTAAGCTTGGCTTGCACGCAGTCTGACTTCGAACAAGGAACAAAGTTGGCCAAAGGGATAAAGTAACAGAAGGAATCCAAAAGAACAACAAAAGAAAGAAAAGAGAATGGCCCACTTATGTCCAGTGAATTTCATTTCTCGAGAGGCAGACGCAGAAATATTATGAAAAAAGGAAGCCAGGACCAAAGCAAGTAAGAGAATAAAGGGGAAAGCGTTATTTGGTCCGTTAATGTTAATATAGAAGTTGTAGTGGTGAAGATGAGTAGATGGGAGAGTAACGTTGAACGTGGACGGTGGCTGTTGGGTGTTCTGCTCCGTGGAGAAAGCCTTAACTAATGACAAAGAGTTATTTGGATGGAGAGGAACACAATAGGGGAATCTATTAGCTCTGTCTGCACCCATAAGTGCCTTCTAATGGGTGTTTCACTTTCTCCTAGCGCCTATTTACTGCATAAATAGAGAGATGAGTGGACTCGTGAGAGAAACAGATGAGCCTTCAACGAGATAATATGACCACCACTGGTCGACCCAGTTCAGTCAAGGACTCTCTCCTCCTCAGAATAGAAGACACCCTGTACATATCTCACTGTGGCTGTGTGTGAGTGGATTTGTGCGTTGCCTAGGGAACAAAAGAGATGATCATCAAGATGATGGTGATGATGCCATCCATCCTGGCTCAAGTTACAGGCTCAAGCCAAGTTTCGAGTCCGAGAGAAAAGAATTCATTACGCGAGTCGAGTCATACATCGTGTGGACGTGGATGGAGTTCGAGAGAAGTGGACGGAATTTTATAATCCCTTGTTATGTCCGAAAGTATCCATTCTGCTCGAATGTCATAAAGGGTTTCCTGCCTCCAATCCAATGACCATACTCACGTATACTCTCGTTACTCTATTAGTATACTTCTACGCAGAGAGAAAGCATAGTTGTTTGTACAGCGTGGCTCATAAAAGAACAACGGGCTATTTCCCAAGTAGAGCCTAACCACACACACACAGACACACACACACACACACTATACCTACTGTCGTCATAAGGGAGAGGGACTTTTACTATTAGAGAGAGAGGCAAAAGAATTCAGTTAGTGTACGAGAGGAGATTCATTTTAATGGAAATTATGATCCTTTTTCGGGGTGGGTGATGGGCCTCGAGCTCGTTCAGCCCTTGTGGGCATTACTCTGAATTACGGTGACATAATAAAAGAAGAAAGCAACTGGGTAACAGTTATCACTCGTTCCTTTATTTTTTATTTTTACTCCACCACGATGACGGCTCTTTTGTTCGAATACAATGTAACTCACCACTGCCACCCACTACACTCCTTCTTCCACCGTCCACACACACACACAAGGCTTCCCTTTGAAGTATTATTTCAAGACATGCTTTTACAATGACTTCCCACACACACACACACATAAACTAGCCATACGAAGACTAGCCTGGGATTTGCCTTGTTTCTTCCCATCAGCTCAGCAGAACAGACTGAAGACTTGTCACTTTCTCTGGTGTCTGGGAGAAAGAAGATTGCCGATTGAATTGGAATAATATGCAGACTAAAAGACCCGTTTGGTACATTCCTCCATGCTTCACGCTGCGAGGCAGACTTTCACAGATGAGACGCCACGCCATTTCACGAAACGGATGGATCCATTTTTGATATTCGAACTCATCACAGCTCCCCTTCATTCTAAGGTGATCGTATGTCATCCACAGAAAACGGAGGTAGGAAAGCTATTCTATTTTTAGAGGGTGGAAAAATCCTGCCAAGTTTTTTAACAAAAAAGAAAGTGTCCCGATGGTCAACTTAGTCTTCAACAAATATGACACACACACACACAGTTTTACGAGTGTGTGGGAGTGAAGTACAAAGTACAAAGTACACGTGTCCTGAGGCGTTATCGCTAGGATATTTTGTGAGGAAAAGGCTTGAACTGGTATCAATGATCATAATCCTCTGTCATCTATGTTCCCCATATATTTATACGTATACACCCACCCTGTATAAATAAATGAGACTATAGCGAAATCATCCCTAGACATCCTTTACAAGCCATGTGTCTTCCTGCAGAGAAGGATTGCATATTATTCAATTTACATATTGGATGCTTTATTTGTCCTTTGACGATGATGTGAAATACCTACAGTATACTCTGTGTGTATCTCCTACTTACGAACTCTCAGCTTGCCTTGCACACGCACACACGACGACACACGCACTTTCTTCACTCCGCACACATTGCACACAAGTAAAGTCCCATCATTTCTCTAATGCTTTTACCTCAAGAGAAAGGAAGTTCTAAGGGATTTATTTATAGCAGTGGTGGTTGTCCTCTACAGCCTTTTAGTTTGCTGTGTGAGCTTTAAGTAAATGGTGAAAGCGTTTTTGCTATTCCTCACTCCGGCGCCTCGCTAAAGAGTGAGCATTTGAGAAAAGTAATATTTTCATCCACACATACACAAACTAAGTCGTTACACATTGAGCATCTCTCTCTCTGGAGTCCTTTTCATATCTTTCTGTACAACAACTTCTTCTAAGTAAGCAGCGTAGTAGTAGTAGTAAGTAGTCAGTATATAGTGTGTGTTGGCGTTGGCCTGTCTGTTGCACACTTTACGCCAGGGAAAAGGAAGAAACTTCTTATAGTTGCTCACGCACAGAACTCTCACAAAATGATGGGATAATGTACAAAATACTTTCTTTAAAATAGCCGTAACATAACTTGTAAAAAGGCAGAAGAAGAGTAAACAAGATTCATAAAGTTGGATAGAAATGGTAGCGTGTTCCTAACCGATACGCGAGGAGAAAGCCATTTAGAAAATTCAATTCCTCCAAGTTTTTTTTTGTTCCTTTCCTGTCTACGCATCTCTCTTCCTTTTCGATTGAGAATCTCTTTCAAATTCTTCTTATATGTGTCTGTGTGTGAGTTCAAATAAGAAATAAGTAAAACAACATTTGTGCATGTTAAAGAATATTATGCAACACAAGTTATCGTTGTAGGTAGTCGTCTCTACGGTCTGCGGTAAAACTCTGAAGTCTGAATGTTTGCATTTCTCTTATGTGTGGTTCGTTTGAAGAAAGAAATTATAACATTTCCTGGGAAAAGAACTCTCGACCTCAGTTTCAACGATTCAACGTTTCTACATTTCTACATTTTACACGTCTACGAGAAGAAGGCTTTTGAAATTTTTCGAGAGAGGCTCAGTTGGCTCTCACACAGTGCACAGCAGTCAGTATGTATCTAGCAGTCTTATAGTTATGATGGACCTCTACACACACACACACACATATCAGCATTACCACCCGGCATGCAAACTTTCTCTAAAAGATGTTTCTTCGATCAATTTCTCTTTTTCTTTGCAATCGACATCCAAATGGTAAACTTTCTTCCTGCTTGGTGTTTGAGTGACGGAGGGAAAGAAAGGGAAGGAAGCAACTGCTCTAAATTTATGCTCACGTAGATATCTCCACCAAGTCGCTTGTTTCCTCGCACGGCCTCTCTCTCTCTCTCCTTCGCTGCCTTGATGTATCGCGTTTGTTGAGACTAAGTAAAGTGAAAGATCCCCGAAGACCTGCTCTTTTCTGCTGTGTTGATTTCGATTACCATCTATCTCGCTACACAGCACACACAGTATCAATCTAATCCATTCGAACTACCGACTTCCACCAGACGAGTAGGATAGTAGGAATATAGAATACACAGGGAGAGAGCCGTCTTTTGTCCTTCGTGTTTCTTTATACGGCCTCGTCGCATATAATATTTCAACTTGAGCTTACTAACTGCGAATGGAAGGAACTACAAGGCTACTTACACTCAAAAAAGGATAATCTGTTCGTAGCCTGGATCTTCCGTCTGACACTCGGCATATGGAAAAGAGCAAAGTTGGAGAGTCAGAGAATACAACACTTTCTCTCTCTCTCCTTTTTTGTTTATGGGTAAATAAAGGGATGGTGATTTCCATAAATTTATTTCTCTCAGAGAAAGCTTCACATGACACTTCGCAGTCCTCTCTTTCCTCTCCTTGCTCCCAATCTGTCAAAAATAATTTGAGTAATTTTTGAAGCTCAAATATATTCTTGATTTGCTACTCAAACGAATCCTGCCTTGCATGGATAACTTTTCTCATACAGTTTCTCTCGTGGCTTATGTGGATTTGACTTTCAGATCTGTATATATACGGTACG
>JAQGBV010001288.1:0-16659 GCA_034698685.1 Isotomurus pseudopalustris
GTATTGTTGCCTCGATTCCCAGAAGTTCTTAATCCAGCAGGTTGAGCTAAAAGTATGCGTAGAACGCTTCAATAGTTACTACGAAAATGATTCACAACGAAAAAGAGAGCAGGTGAAAAATTTCCATTATCATTGTATCCCATATTTAACTTTGTATACGCTAGAATAGGAATGGAACTGTGTGTAAATATTCGTGGAAATGGTTGGCGAAAGTAACAAATACTTTCTATTCAGGTGGAACGGAATTAGGGTTTAGTGGTCGTACCTGGAGTACAATAAATCGTCTCCTATTCTGAGGATGTGGAGTAATTATAGAGCATTAAAACAGTGGAGGGATTCTGTTGTATGTGCGCCTTAAGCAGATAGAAAATACTGGAAACAGGTTGTGAGTTGGAGAATGGAGGAGATGCATTTGCGAAAACTAAACCACGACGAGCCTCTACAGTTGATTGCGGTGGCCTATTGTTTGCATAAGAACACAAATATCAGGGGAACGGATGAAACGAATTGATTGCTGATGTTTGATAGTAAAGGATACATTAAGCGATTGTCCTGATCTAACATAATGAAATCAATATCTAATCTGTTTGCTTTCTCCACATGTTGGCATACTAGAGAGTACTCCCTGACTACTTGAGCTCTCTCTCGCTCTCTCTCGAGTCTTTCGATTCATCGGTTCTCCTCTCTTCTTATCTGAAACTAAAGTTCTGTTAAGTTGTACGAATTATTGGTTGCTTTCAACGAATAAACTCAAGTACCAAACTGCTCCCTGCAGCACTCTGCACAACAAGGTTTACAGTGATATTTACAGTTTCAGCTAATTGGATTCCAATAAAGAGCTGTTCTAACATCCAAGACAATCCTGTTTTCTTCACTCCAAATATAGAATATAGAATGCTTACTCTTACGCAAAACTCACTTAAGCAACTACCCACTTAACTACTAAGGATATAATGTCATGTTTTGTGTATCGCGTGGGCAAATTGTCCAACTTTTGTAAAGCTTCAGCAAGGAAACTCAATCTTATATGCTTTGCGCACACAAACTCCGTTCAATTTGTGTAGAAATTAGAACATAACCGTTTTCCTTGAGATGTTTATCCCATGCCGTAATACTATTAATCATTAAAGAGCAATTGCAGCATCTTTTCCTTGCTAGCAAACAGTAGCAATACAGTACGATGTACGCTACCAAGTATTCATGCGGGAATAGTGGAGTGTATACCTCACTCACTACAATATTGAGTGTAGTGATCTTCATGTTCTCTCGTTGCTTCTCTGTCTGTGTACCGCTTGCATGCCGTAATTGTGTAGAAGAAAGTTTACATCCTTCCTGAAGAAGAGTAAAGAAAAGTGATTAAACCGAAATGTATTTGGACCCCACAGAAAAGAAGAGTCAGATAATGAACTATCCGAGGTTGATGAGGAGGTGATTCCCGAAGAAGTAAGGAAGTGGCTTGCAGCAACTTTCACCAAGAGTGTTGTAAGCAAACCCAGGACTGAGCCAAGACCTCGGTGAGTAGTTTTCAACTGCCTGTTAATCATTCCCTTATGCAAATTCAAATGTACCAATCTAGGAGAAATGAAGTGGGCCAAAAAACTCGACTCCTCAGGGATTAAGTCCTCGCCAAAATAGTTGAATAATTTAGTAGGAAAGTACACCAGTGGTATTGGATGTTTCCGAAATGCCCCAGATTTTGTCTTGAGTAACAAGAGATTACATTGTTATTAATCATCCACTGGGCCGTGGAACATTTTAGGTAAGGCCTGCGTCTACTCGACTGATATAAAAGTCGAGAAGGGAAGTGATTTCCACCAGTGTTCTCGGAATATCTAACATCCCAGCCAGTGTGTGCCCTCATTCGCTCCTTCCTCTCGATGGAGTATGAATGACGAAGTAAAAATCTAATTAACTCTCTCCCTGCTTAGTTGGATGAGTGAGTTTACTGAGTTTGCTAGCAAATGTAATCAAGGATGTGTAGTAACAAGAGAACTACTCTGGCATGGCGTTTCGGATTTCCTTGCAATACCAGAAGTCAGTGTAGGAAAGTCAACCAAGTTTATTTTTGACTTTTTGCACTTTTAATTTTTCAGATTCCGCTCCGTGGCGAATGCAATCCGAGTGGGTTTGTTTGTTGACCGATTTTACAGACAACTCTCCTCCACAGCTTTAGAAATTCCTGCTGATGTCCAGCAACTGCTCAAGGTAATGTAAAGCCATCAAACGTACGAACTGCCGCATGAATCTACGCGAGTGTTTTCTCCGTGCAGACTTTCCTTGAATCGGCAACTAAAGGGAAATGGCAAATCATCATAAAGTCATGTTAGTCGTTGGTGGGTGTGGAGTATAACTCATCTGCACTTGTTTATGCATGAACACTCTTTTACTTTTCTGCTCTCTTGGAGCAGAAGTGGCTCGGCCTCATATCCCGTATTATATACTACTTTGACTTTTACTCGGGATTGTTATTGCACCCGAAGAAGTGTAAGGGCGTTGGTATGCATGGATTGTTGTGTTAATGCTGGTAAATACACATTACTCCCTCTAAATCCTTTTATCCACCTGCTTTTTGGCAGTGAAGAGTCGATTTATGAAGTGGAAAAGTGTGAGAAAGAAAAACACGGGACGCGCTGAGTGTATTTCCTTTCGAAGTTTCTGCGAATCCAAAGGGAATCATTTCCTTGGCCTGTGGCAACGAGAAATATGATCCGTAAACAGTGTCGACAGGATGAGGTAGAAAACAGATCCCAAATTGGCTCTCTGGGGAAATTGGCTAGAACTTTAATAAGAAAAGTATAGATCAGAGCATTCAGGTGCTTTTTCTGCAGAATCGCTGATAGCAATGGCTAATAAAGAATCGCAGCTTCTCGTCTGCAATTCCCCTAGTTAAGGTGAACGAGGTAAGAATAAGCAAATATACACAAGCACTCGATCTCCTTCCGGAGAATAACAATTCATGTGGAGAAAATCGGAGAAAAGGAAGAAAGCTGGAATATCAATATGATAAACTCGTTGTAACTTATTTCGTATTTTGCACTGTACTCCAATTTGCAAATGGCAAATGTAGTGAGTTTTGAGTTTGTACTGAAAGTTGGGCTGATACAGGGAGTATAAAGTAGGTTGTAGCAAGAGAAGAAGATGACAACATGTTTCTCAAAGTTATACTTTGTACAATAGAGCTTCATGATTCTGTAGAAAATTACTAGATGTTTTTACCACAAGCAGTATAATGATGTTAGCTGCATGTGTATAAAGAGAGAATGAAGAAAAGGAGGAGGACAGAAATAGTCGCAGGTAGGTTATGTACTTAACTGGTATTTAATTCTGGAATGGAACTGAATTAAATGTCTGGGTAATCCGAAAAAAGAAGTTTTTGTGGTAAGCGAAAGAGAGAGAGAGATTCGGTTGTCACACGCTATCCAACCGTAACAGTTCCTGACAGAGTAGGCGAGGCGTGTAATTTATGCCCAATTTCCCAAGTCTAATAAAGGAAACTGGAGGTGCTTGTGAGGGCTGTGAGTTAGTTGGAGAACTTTCTTTTCTCTCTCATTGATTTTCCATCTTATTGGTAATCGCTTTCACTGATTCAGGTAGAAAGTCTTACATCATAGTTAGTGGAAGGAAATGTGGAAGTTCAGTGTGGCCATAAAAGTATTTAGTTCACTCTTTTCTCCGTACAGCCGAATGCAATTTATCCAACAACAATCATTCCACTAAGCCTTCTTTCGCTTGGAAATGATTCAACCGTATTGGATTTCAATTTGAATATGAAAACTTTCTCATTCAGAGAGATAGAGTGGTGGTGTAGATGGAATAAGAGTATCTTTGGTGCGTGCAAAATGCATGAGATAAGAAAGAAGGAGGTTCTCTGCCTAGTCTTCTTCCATTTCCCTTGTCTGTGAAGATTACTTGACAGATTGAGACGTGAATCTAATTATGAAGTTTCTGCTTCTATAGGAAATTAACAACTGGCACTTTGACATCTTCAAACTTCAAGACAAATCCGGTGGCCACTCTATGAAATACGTTGCCAAAGAACTCTTCAGCCGCTATGGCCTTGTGAGCCGATTTCGCATCAATCTGGAGAAACTCGAGACTTACCTCAGTGCTGTCGAGGCTGGCTACACTAAGCTGAAGAATCCTTATCACAATGACATCCATGCTGCAGATGTTACACAAACTCTACATTACTTCATCGGATCGTCTGGAATCGCGGTAAACAATAATTATTATTGCTTTCGAGAGGTCGTGTAAGTTCGTTGCGTAACGAACTTAGGTATGAATTCTTAATGCTCTAGTTTTGACGTTATTGAAAAGGAAAGCAATTACTTTACTATGATTGGCTTTTCATTTGCTTTGAATTGTCAATTGTCATCATACCGATTCATCACTTTTACACATTTTGTATCCGCTTTCTCAAATTGTAAAGAAAGGAATATGAATACACAGAATTTTGAATTGAATGAGAAATGCTCTTGACATTCTGTACACTTCATTTAGAGGAAGGAGGAGATACGCGTACAATTGCTTGAGGCTTCTTTCCTCGCTCCTTTATTGTGATGACAGTTCATCAATAAGGGAAATAGGGAGACGAGTAAATGGGAAATAGAAACCTTATCTTGCTGTTTTCGCCTAGCACAGCGAACAATGAAATGCGAAAATACTTCACTGTCAGAATGTATTAGAAGAATTGTAGTACCCAATAGACACGAAGAAAGAATAGCCCATTACGATTGCTGAATTTTACAAAAGGATCGTTATCTTATCGGTTTTCAACTCTTTTCATATTTTTGTTAATTTTCCTCGTTATTGTGAATCTGTCAGAGATGATTTCCATCAGTTTCACACTAAAAGGGGGTGAGTTAGAAAGTACAGAAACTGAATTTATACAGAAAAACAGTTTTAAAATCTGTTTGTAGTCAACATCACTGAATCACTCAGACTGTTCAGAGGCTCTTCTTGCATGATTGCCGTATAACAATGGAGTCTTTTAGCTGTTTGCATACAATATTAAGCCTGAGAGACCTAGTGATGCCAGGCCGAAAGCGCTGGAGAGAAGTAGAAATGTGCCTTATCTCGTTATCTCCCTCATGCTCACTGCCTACTGCCTTGCTTTGCACTTTCTCTCGAATGTGAACAGATTGGGAGAAAGATAATCTAACAAAGCGTTGCAAAGTCGGTAGAAGATTCTTGCCAAGTGTGCATGGTGAAGAGTTGACACTTGATTGTGTAATAAAACCTCATACGATGTAAATGTTCAAAAAGTCTTGTTGGCTTCAAGTGCCGTTGGGTTCAGTCGTTGAAGGATACAGACTCAAGTCTAGAGAATACTGCAAAGGCATTTAGAGGAAGGATGTATTTACACTGTACATTGCGTACACTCGATTTACTTACAGACAAGTAAATCTTGTTAAGTAGGTAAAATTGCGGAGACAAGAGACTAGAATAACCGTAATTTTGCACACAAGCAAGGATCCCTAGAAGCTTTACTTCAATTTCATGTCATTAATAGTTTATTACATTGTCAGCTTTCTCCACCACCTATAGATGACACCTGACTTTCGTCACAGTTTTAGTTTCAAGCCTGTGAGTAAATACTCCGGGCTTAGTGAGCAGATATCCTTAGAGGAAGAGGTTCCCCGAGACTCAGACTGAAGCTCCTGCATGCAGCACATTATTTCCACTGCAGTGCAGTGTGTATTTAAGTAGGAACGGACCATAGCCTACTGTGTATGTATATGGACTTTCTTAATCCGTCTTGTGTCCTGAGATCATTTGCAGTAGGAATGAACACACGCACTGAAGTGTTGGGTATGAAACACATGTAAACATTGGAGTTAAAGTTGAGTGAATTTGTTTATAAGCGAGACAGATGGTATAGCGAGTGAGGAAGGGACCGCATGTGGTAATGTTTAGCCTTTGGCAGTAATTTCGGAGTGATTGCACCTCTCTGCTTTCTCGTGAAGGGACTTGATAATGGCAGACCGATGTGAAAGTCTCATTAAAGGTTCCTTTGTAAACAGGTCGAGACTCACTTGAAAAGCTCCTTGTGAAGTCCAAAACGAGAAAGGATTAAGAGAGGATTTGTTTCTTCATTCTTTCCCCTACTTTCACGTCATTCAACTAACCAACCGAAACTAACCTCTGTACTCTGTTGACGCAAAAATCGTAAAAACTATTTTCGTCCACATTGCCTAATGCTACTTATTCTCTCTTTCCTTCCACTTCACACACGAGAGGATTACTTACAGGGCATATCTGTAAATCCAGTATTAAGACACTCCATCGATCCTTCCTCTCGTCTGTCTCTCTCCTTCTCCTTCCACTAACAATAACATCAGCCGTGTAATTTATGCTTTCTCCTCGAATTACACTGGATTGAATAAAATTAACATCCATTTCGCCATATATCTCCTTGTGTGGCAGTGTGTATGTTCAAATGTTCATACATACAACGACATATCCCCTGATGTAATAGAATCTACTTACATATACACACACACACGCTCTCATGATTGAGAGGAGACCCATTTCACATTTCGTAAGCATCCGGAAATAGCTTAGGAGAAAGCATCCTTCCTACGCAAATTGCTCCCTAGCGAATTCAGTTGCAGAACGTGTAAAATCGGTAATGATGGCTTCGTTGCGTGTTACTTGGAAATGACTATGAAGAGTTTATATGTATATAGATATATGTCTGTATGAGTGTAAGTGTGTGGTGCATAAAGTCAACGAGGAGAATGACAGGACTACACGAATTTGATCTCTAGTCTCTGACTCGTATATAATTTGTGAGAAGTGAGGGAGAAAGTGATTGGAGAGAAAAACACCTTAAGAAGCATATATGTATGAATGAGTTATACACAGGGGAAAGTGGTATTAAAGAACAGAGAAGTAGGTGTGCCTCCTGCGTAGTTCGTTCAAATGATCGGTATCTCCAACCTGGAGAGGTGTAGTAGAAGATATGTACAGAAGACTAAAAGAAAAGATTGATGGAATGCTGTTTCACTGTTTCTCTTATCTCTCTCACTTGATTTGCAGTTCTCCAGACGGAGAAATGGAAATGGATGTAAACAATTTATATATTTGTTTGGGTGTTTGTGTACAGAACATTCTGACGGATTTGGAAATCTTTGCACTTTTGTTTGCTGCCCTGATACATGACTTGGAACATACGGGACGTACAAATAATTTCCACGTCAATACCGCGACTGACTTAGCTCTGTTATACAACGACCGGTCTGTGCTGGAGAATCATCATGTCAGTGCTGCCTTCAGGTAAGACTTAACCATACTAACCAACGATGTGTTATGTCTTATGTGGTAGACTAGTAGACAACGTCTGGAAGTCTGGAAGATTGGGTAGAGTGATGGGAAAACTGAGGAACTTTTTCTTATGTAATTTTCTCTTTGTGGATGAGTCGTGCAATTTCTTATTCATAAAGGCTGATGGAACGAAATTCCCGAATCTTTCTGTATATTTGCATAAAATCTTTGTTGCTACAAGTTGTCTCCGATTCTGTTGACATTTCTGCTTAACCTCGTGGTAAACTTAATCTTCTTTCGACTTTCACTTGAGTTCGCTCTCGATGTTTAATTTCTTAATCATCATATTCATTGCGTCTTTTATGCATTCATTCTATTCATTTAAACGGCTATTACGGTGAAGACTTCTAGGGTTTTAATACTCCACCGTATTTGACAATTCCAGGAATTTCCATTGCTTGTGCTGCGTTTGTAAGACTTGTAAATAGTAAACTGGATGAGTACAAAAGACTTAAAATTAGATTTTGTTTAAGGGGCAAATTTATGCATGGGGAATTTGTTTTATAACTTGCTTGCTGTGTCTGTAGAGTCTGTTTGTGCAGTCTGGAGGGATGGGAATTTCTGCATTTGATACTTTGACTCGTTCAGGTCGTATAGTTTAATTTGCTTTCTCTGGAACTGACTGTCACCCCCGACAAGTTATGTCAAGTCAACGTTGACACACGCGAAACAGCAAGTTGGTAGGTGTGCACTGAATACAACCTGCAACAACCTCATTGCTGAATTTATCCCTCAGTCTCACAGTCACTCACAGTGCTGAGATTTATTCACATTGGATTCCATCACAAGCCGCTTTATCCACTGTGAAGTTCTCCATGAATATTCATCCTTTTGTGTTTTTGTGGCTTGTGTTGTAGCTCTGTTGTAGTTGTACTGTAACAGCTCTTCATACGACTTATAGTTATACGGCACACATTCGATTTCTATGCTTTCAATTTCTATGCATGTGACTTTATCTAGGAAGATTGACACTGTTGTTAGTTGAACTATTTACCTTCATATATTCACTTTTTATCATTCATTGAAACCTGGTATATGGGAAATTGTAATGAATATTATTGTACTACAGTGGTATTATATGTTCCATTTTATAATACACAACTAACTATTACAACAACAACATAGAAACTTTTGTATTTGATCTGTATGAATTCTGCTTCCAACATTCCAACTTTTGGAATTTTTATCCCAATGATATACATTTCATAGGACTAACTATAAATAAACATGGGTTGAGTTGAGTAGGACGTGTGTGAAGGGAACATTGTGGGATCGTGTGACATAAAATGATGTTTCTCTCTCGAAGTCTCGTACAGTAAAATGGACAAAATGGTGTCAAGTCAAAAGTCAGTAAATTCGTGAAATCACATTATAAAGGTCTTCTCACGCTAGTCTATCACTCCTTCGATGGAGAAAGCATTGTACATGTCCCATGGTCTCTCCGAATGTCACCTTGTGACCTTTGCCATATTCCATTCATCCGCAGGGTTAGACGTTAGACTTCCGCTGGGACTGATATCATTACTGAATTATATGGCCTTTCACATCGTGCGGAAAAAATCTAATGGAAATGTAGGTAGTTCCTCACATATCTCACTTCCTCTCAAAGATAACGTTGAAAGTAAACACAGTAAAACATTCAGACGAATCCGTAGAGCAGTACATATTCATTAGAAGGAAGTTCCGTTGACCTTAATGTCCCTGTGTGTGTTAGGACATCTTGGTGCCTTTCTAAAGAAATGAAAGAAGCGGATGAAGTATTTTTGGCAAACGACAATCCTTTTCCGTCCCTTCTTTGAAATTACCTAATTGTAGCGTAGGATTTCACAAAGCTTTTTGTCTTCGTTTCTCAACGGCTTTCTTCACCAGTAGATTCATCAACATTACTACAATATAAAGAAGAGTAGCTACTAGTGGAGCTTTCAAAGTCCCAACCTCTGTCTGACTATTTGTAACTGTATAAATGTATATTGTTGGGCTCCCGGGGCATGTTCTTCCATGTCTCCTGCTTTCTCCAGCTCACTGCTCATTATGTAAAGATGAGTGTAAAAGATGAAAGGATGAAAGAGCCCAAAGTACAAAACTCACTTTTAGTCGTGGCAAGAGACAATAATTAATTCCGTGGAATAGTTGATACAGTGATACATGCATACAGATATCCACACTTTCTCATATAGCTCCTTAATTCCAAGACTTTGACTGTGTTTCACAGATTACTCAAAGACGAAGACAAGAATATTTTGGTGAACCTCAAGCCGGAAGAATACCGTGAGTTCCGCAACTTAGTCATTGAAATGGTTCTCTTCACGGACATGTCCACTCATTTTGCACAAATTAAGCACGTCCGAGCAATCCTCAATGGAGACAAGTAAGTACCCTCGTGTTTTCCATTATCATGCCGAGTGTATTAAAAAATGTTTCTGGGTCACCAACTTGACCAAACCGAACTTTTGCTTGACAAAAGATATACTGTTGCGTGTCGTGGTAAAGCTAAAATAATACATGCCGTGATTCGTGAGATTTACCTGTCAGGTTGGCATTAAGTGTGTATCAGGATCAGAACTAACACAGCAGATGTTTACGTCTAGTAGCGAGCGAGCAACTAGCGCCTGGCTACTCCGGCTTGCGTCATCATATCTGATCATTGCATTATGTGGGTTGGGAAAGCAATTGGATTATCGGAATTGATATGAAGGAAAGAAACCGCACATTTCTTACACAATGTGTTCCTCTGCGCGTATTAATCGTGACTGTGATTTATTTGCGATAGACCATGTACCCTGTAATATACAAAAAATCCAACTTACTACGAACAGAAAGGACTAATAAATTGAGAGAAAGCAGAGGAAATTACAGCAGAGGCATTACTTCAGCAGTGCAATGAATTGGAAAGTCACGTTGGAGCGAAGTGACTGCGAGAGTGTCTTAAATTGAGTCTTGAACATGGAGTGAGAAAGAATATCACACAGGTTGAAAAATACCGTGTGTTTGCTTATTTGTCTGTTACTCAGTTGAGTTCTTTCCCATGCCGGATGGAGTTAGAATTTAGAATGTGAGAATTAAGGAGGAAGGAAGGAAGGAACTGTTGAATCATCACTAATGAGTTTTTTCATGGGTAGGGAATGCGAGTGGGAGGATTAGCAAGAAAGCAGTACTTCACAACAAATAATAATGATAACCCTTTGCCATCACTCCGGACTAGAAAATCTTTCTGAAAATCTGTGTGTAGGTGTGTCGTTATACTTTGTGAAAGCTCTCCTCTCCGGTCTCTGTTTGTAATTTGTGAGCTTTCTCTTCATTCTGCGTAAGTCTGAAGTAAATTGAATGATGAAAAACTGGTAATTTTATGTAAAGAAGTTTATGTGTGTAGGAAGGAAATAGAAAGATTTTGTTTGTGTCATTTAGGAAGTTCATTATGGTTGAATTAGAAGCCCACGTAGAGGCTTATGATGTTATGATGATGGAGTCTGTGAATGAGGTAATGAAAGTGTTTGCCTGATGATTTGTCAGGTCCGCCCCGTCGACGACGATGTCTCTGATGTCCCTTTTGCTCCACGCAGCAGATATAAGTCACCCAGGAAAGCCCTGGAGATTGCACAAGAAATTCGCAGACACAATTTTAGACGAATTTTTCCTGCAAGGGGATGAAGAAGCCAAATTAGGGTTACCTTTCAGTCCCTTGTGTGACAGGAATACAGTTCTCATTCCTGAGTCCCAAATAAGTTTTATTGAGTTTATTGTGGAGCCGAGCTTTAGTGTCCTCAGTGATTTCGTTGACTTTTTCTTGAAATCTGACGAGGGACCATCTTTGAGCTCCAAGTCCTCCCAGAATACAACGAATGCAGCTGCTGGGCCCACTTCCGGCGCAAATGTAGTTAGCACATCCTCTTCAAACGCTTTCAATAAAATTCCCCCCTCGAGTAAACCTCCTGTGAAGCCATTCCAAACCTCCTCTGCCTCTATAAATCCCACCCGAAGAACTGAGTCTGAGAACTGCATAAAGACGGAAGCAAGTAGTACGACCACCGAAACCAGCAGCAGCAGTAGTCCCACGAATTTCCCCACGAAACTCCCCCTGAGTTCACGAACGCCTAGCTTTCCCCTCCAAGGAAATCCCAACAACGCCTATGGACCTTTGAGACCCTGGAACAATCATCTTGTCGAGAACAAAGCCAAATGGCGAATGATTTCTGCAGGTGAGATAATACAGCGAAATGTAGAAGAAGGGAATTTTTTAAAATTTAATTTCACCTGTCACACAAGCACACATTTCTCTCACGAGTGACAAACCAATTCCCTTTCATCATCTCACACTTCCCCACCCAATGGGATTATCTGCAACACAACGAATCTTATTGAGCATTAAGACACAGAGACACTCGAGAGAGAGGCTGCGAAACGACCTTATACAGACCACTGGGGCTTACATTATTACATTTACCTACACACTCCGAGCTTATTCCTTCGTTGCGCGTTTTTACACATGGAGAAAGTACCCACACACACTCTCACTCTCACACAACATCCTCAGAGATCTCCACTTGACTTTAGATTTAATAAAAATTCCCTCTCCTCTTTCTTTTTATTCATTTCTTCGTGAAATTTTCATCCGACTGAACTCAGGTGCTAAAGGACGGGTTTCCCTGCCTGTCTTTCTCTGAAGACGGAACATACTACATACAACACGGATTACCTCGCAGTGGGCGAGACACACCTTTCCTACCAACACACGTACATATTTCATTGTGAACACAAAACCACAGTCACACTCGTTCCCACGAAGATATGTAAAGGCTTTGCTCACTTTGACTTTCCCTTGTGAGGAAGTGCGATGAGTCCATGACTAATTGATCCTTGTGTGCAATGACTCAGATGCACAGCATTGAGGATTTTAGGTGACAAGCTAGGGATGGTCTTAGAATAGCTTAGGAAATGTGTACGTGATGCTTTGTCCAAGAATGGGAGTGATTTGAGATTTTGGTGAAGTGAAATTCAGGGAATTCTTGTGGCTGTGAAGATGTAGCTGAGTGGAAGGCATTCTTTTGTGAATCTCTCCTCCGTGTGGGTGTGCGTTTTTGCATTTTGTAGTTTTGTAGTCTATCGACTGTTGGTCGTGACACGAAAAGCGAGATAAGAAGAAGGTGGAGAAGGGTGATTTTAAGTTTGACAGTCAACTCGTTTTTCTAGCTTGTAGAGTCAGCCTCAGCATCAGTGTACGTGTTGTCCTCGGCCTGTATAAAGTGAATTCATGTCTATCGTTGTCATGAAAGACTTGGTGTGGTGAGGGTGACACTGTAGTTCCAACAGTCAGGAAGTGCATATTGGAGAAAGCAGAGTCAGAGACATACGGATCCAATCGACCCTGTTCTTTCACTCATTGTACGAGATGTACTTAGTGATCACTCGGAAAAGAAAGATCCTCTACTTTTTCCTTTCCCAACGAACAAAATAAATAATGAATTCTCCATCCGAATAAAAATTGTTTCGCTTCGAATGGCCACATTACTGATGCTGACTTCAGTGTGATGCTTTTATGAGATTATCGTGGAACGGTGGACGTGGAAAGAAGGACAAATGTTCCACAAGAAGTTGACTGGAGGCGGCCCTCAATCGATACTTTTCTTTCGGCCAATGTGCCTTTAAAAAGGCTGTTAGCAGACAACTAAAAAAGACCCTCTTTTGCTCAGATTTTTCTTTGAAACGGAAATGTTTTTGGAGGGCTTGTCGACAGTATCCTGCCTGTCAAATACCAACAGACGAGAACTTAAATGATACACAATTGTAAGTGTTTCCGTACCTGTGAAAAAATGATTTTTAAAGGTTGTTACTTGTTTCTTAGAATTTAGGAGGGCAAAATGGGAGATATAATTTATGAACGGCAGTTGAAGGGTTGAATCTTTGACTTTTGTCTGAGATTTGGGGAAATTGAATGTGTCTCAGTCAGACTCACAGGTGCTTTTAGACTGAGTGTTGTTTTTTCACAGAATTTGCTCATGAAGCGTGTATGTATAATGCTAAATTATGGGGAGAGATGTGTTTGACTTTCTATTTTGGTCTGTTCAATTACGTCGTTAGAAGAATTCATTTGTGAATAGATGGGTAGAAGCACACTATTGAAATTGAAGGAAGTTTTCAATCACAAAACCCGTATGAGTGATTTGAATCTTACGTAATAAAAGTCAAACTAGTTTCTTGCGTCTTTGTTTAGGCTTTTACTGCATGTTTATTACTTTTACAACTCACTCTAACGTCTAACGTGTGTGTAATAATACTTTGTAGTTAGTGTTGTAGTCTATAAAATACACTAATGAGCTTTCGGTAGTTAAAACTAGAACAACAGTAAATCAATGCAACTTCTAGAAGACCAAATAATTTAGGTGAAGAAGGCAAGAGGGGGCACATCTCGTGTATTTATTTGGTGCAATCTCCTTAAAAAGTAATGAGATTGGAATCCCTGAACAGTGCTATTTTTATGACATAAGTAAACAATCTGTACGAGAAAGCCAAGTGTGTTGAATGCGGAGAAAGTCTTTAAGGCGAATCGGCTAGAGTTGGAGAATGTGTTGGCAACTAATCATTATTTCTCTTTCACCTTCCAATGGACACGTTAAGAGTTTCGCGTCTTATCTGAGCAGAGAATGGAGAGTAAAAATTATTTCTCTACACTTGGTTTTGTGACACGACTCGCCTACTTTCTTCCTTACCTTACAAAACCTGCAATACGTTTTTATGTATTGTCTGGTGAAAAAAGCGTTGGCTTCGTTTGCCTTGGACAAGACATTGCTTTCTCCGTGAGTTGTGCAGAATACATCCGAGAGAAAATAAACATCTGCACAGTGTTCATATTTCTTTTGTTTCTTGTAAAATATGTTGTGAAGGAATCCTAGCAAGGATGGAGCTGTTGTATTATTGTAAACAAAAGGGAGGAAAGGCTAAGAGTCATTCATGTACCTGAGTGGGTCTACCTTTTCTGCAGCTGAAAGTGGAAACTTGGAAACCATCAAGAAATGGAGTAGGGACGGGGGAGAAAGCGTAAAGGACATCATGAGAATCGGTATGGAAAGAAATGAATACAGAGAAAACTCGGTTGTCTGCACAGGATGGGAATGGGAGAATAACTAGGAGAAAGCGTTTGTGTTGTATCTGCATAAAAAACCTTTGATGCATCATCATGACGGTTGAACAACTCTGGAGAAAGAAGTTTACTCAGTTAAAATGATGATATTATTTGTGTACACTCTCAACACTCGTGCCGTTGTGTGTCTCAAAGACTTTTCGCTCAAGTCGTGCCAAAACTTTCGAAATATTCTGCTCGTGCTCGTGCATATTAATTTCGAACAAAATGGACTCATTATTGCACACTCGGAAGAGTGAAAGCAAAAACCGTTTTTTGGTGGTTCACTTTCTTGCGTGGGAAGCCTGTGACTGTGACCATACACATAGACTGGATGTGTGTCTGAGAGTGAGCTGAGAGACATTTACGTTCGTTTCATTAGATGAGTGTCTTCTGCAGTACTTTATTGGAGAAAGACGAGTTTCTGTGTTCCTTTAACTGTGACTGTCCATATATTTTTAAGAGAAAAGGACTCAGGTAGGTATTCTAGGTATACTTGTATGTGTGAGAGTCTTCATATAAAGTTTTCGGTTTCGTGGAAGAATCATTGAACGAAATTCATTGTGATTTCATCACAATCCTGGGATAAGTTAAGTTGGTTGTGGCTGGGGAACAATAAGGGAAAGGAGAAAGCGATTTCTTGGTAACTTTCCTTAGCACAATCATCTCATCATCTCCTGGCTGGTGGTTGGGGATTGGGGACTCCTCTGTGGGAACTCGAGACAATGAAATAAGTCTTCATAAGTGTGTATAACAAATTAATCCCAACTCTTGGCAGGATGTTTCCTTAATTTATGAAACGATTGTGTTGTGGTTAGAGGAATGTGGTTAAGGTTCGTCTGTGTCCCCTTGGGGAAGACACACACACACACACACACACACGTCATGTCGTAAGAGGAAGGAGACTTGAAATTGAAGTCAAAAGTGTAGAGGGAAAGTAGTTGAAGAAGGAGATGGAGGAGCTCTGCTGTTCATTGAGTCTTTGTGAAGGAATCCTTTCACTTGCCTCGTGAGTTCTCCTGTGTGGTAAAGTATCAGTCCCTGTAGGAATCTCATCCATGCCAATTTTCGACCAAAAGTCATTTATTTTCTCCACCTCCTTCCCTCCTATTTCACTTCTAACTCGTCTCTCTCGACCGACTTTCCTTCCTTTGGGCTAGTCAATTGAATCGGAAATCCGATTGAGTCTAGCTGAGTGACAAGAAAAGATTCTTCTTCCAACGGAAAAGAAATTATTTTCTCATGTCTCTTGGTTCTGTCAGTCGACCGAGAGCTCTCTGATGCTTCGTAAACAATTTCAGTACAAAACAGGACATGTGGTTATACCGCTTCATATTTTGGGCTGTATAAGGTCAGTTAAGCACATCCGAGTCTATAATCTCCAAAGTGTGTGGAGGAAACCAACAGAGAAAGAGATGAATTGTTCATCTCAATGATTTCTGGAGGAATCGTTTCCGTTTCCTCCTTTATCCTCGTTGCTTGTTACTCTTGAAGAAGTAGGCAGAATGGAATACTAATAGAGTCTTGAGAAGCTGGAAACATGGAATATTCTCCGTTCGAATTCGAACGAATCCCAAGAAACGATGCGCAGTACGCAGAAACACAATGCTCACAATGTATTCTGAAAAAGCTGTTTGAAACTCAATTTTAACTCCGTGTGAAATGAGTATACGTTCCATTTTGTTCCTAACGTGCTTTTCAAATCTAATGAAAGTCAAGTATGACACTACGTACAAAACACTCGAGAGTACACTCGTAGAAGTAGTTTTGATGAAGAAAAGTTTTTATGCCTGTGTTCTTTGATAAAAGCTCAGCAGAACATTTCTTGGATGAGACGGTTCATTGTTAAAGAGATAAAGTTGAAAAGAATGGTCGACTCACTCACACTCACACACACTCACCATGCTAATTCTGTCATCTCTTTATTATTTCTCGTTTCCTTTCTACTAAAAGTAGTTAGTGTGATTGTGCGAGTAATTCAGACTTAATGAAAGTTATTCTATTTCAGAACGAGAGAACGCGAAATCAGAAAGTCCAACACCAAACGACGAAGGAGTGGAAGAATGCGAAGGGAAATGCTGAGAAGAAAATAAGTTGCTCTTAATAAGACGTAACTTTGGCCAAGAAGATTCCTCCCCTCCGTTCTCCGTTCTTCTTCACACTTTCTCTCCTGTAAAACTTTTTGTTCAAAGAACGTGTCAAAATACCTGTTTGTATAT
>JAQGBV010001289.1:0-16654 GCA_034698685.1 Isotomurus pseudopalustris
TTTGCTACTCCCCTAGGTTAGTTAAGTTGTGTATGTGGATGGTACCAAAATGAAGTGATAGGCACTGGCTTTATTGTAATTTTAAAATACCTGTATTTTATCATATGCTAAGTATGTAGCAGAGGTAACCATGTAAAAAGACACTTCAAAAAATACGAATTCGCAGAGTAAAAGTGTATCTCCTCCCTAAGTTTCAAACCCACGACTGCAAGAAACATCAAGAACTGACCAGAAATAATTTATCTTGATTTGAAAGTGATAACATTTACAAATTTTAATCACGCTTTGAAAATGTAGCCTAATCAATGTGAGAAAACAAGATTTACTATGCAAAAGAGCTTACTTTAGTCTTCAGTCCTTGGAATTCTGAAGGAACTCTGACGGCTGGTTGAGGCAGAATACGGAAAAGAAAGCGTTGAATCTACAGTCGAGTACGGGACTGCAGCTGCGAAACTGCATGAACTTTGTACACAAACTTCATGCAGTTTCGCAGCTGCATTCTTTTTCTCATTCGCATTCTTTCCAATACTAATTACGAGACAATTCACCATCATGCAAATCAGCCAACAGAGGACAACATCGAAAAATGAGAGAACAGCGTCAGAAGATAACTCCGTCTGTCACTAATGGAGTATTAGCTAACATACGGCAGAACAATTTCATGCTCGGCATATCGTAGCAACGTAGGCAAAAAACGCTGTTTTTCAACTTTGACCCGATGGGGTCACCACATACATTTTTTTACCGCACAATGTGTTTGCAGCATCTGGCTCGTAAACACTTGATTTGTAAGATCGCTTAATCAGAAAAAATCCCTCTCGTGCGCATGAAAGAATGTTCCCTTGTTAGAAGATACAATATATCAAATAAAATCTTTTATTAAACAAAAAAATTAGAAATAAAGATGTTTAGTTTTCATTTCAATTAGTAAAGTTGAGTAAAAACAAAGATACAATTTTCACAATAGGATGTAAATTAATTTACTGCACTACACCTAGGAATGCTTGCTATTAATAAAACAACTCTGGCATTTGCATCCGATTAGTTTCACAGTATATAGAGTACAATAGCTAGAGGGGAACCTCACATATTATTACTCAAGCATCTTAAAACAAGAGAATCTCAAGTATAGTACTTGTAGAATAACAACGCATTTGTAGAAACTAACAATACTAAAAATATTAATACCCAACAAATGACACTAAAGTTTGTAACTGTAGTTAACTTTGAAGATGTACTCCAAATCCGACCGGATTCATAATTATCCCTGTGGTCGAGGTTAGTGTAATACGCATCAACCTTTGGCAAATCTATTCGTTTAAGTATATGTAGTGGGGTGGGGAAGACCTTGTTTTTCTGAAGCATTTCGAACAAGACTGGAACAAGTTGTGGAAACTTTCTGAAAAAATAGGGACCGAAGTTTTCTAATTTAGGACCAAACCTATCATCACTAAGTAAATCTGGATGTTTCTTAATTGATTTTGGGTGGCGGTCTTTATCACTGATGAACGCTAACAAGGAGACACAAGACTTGGTATTATACTTGTGAGGATTATTGGTTTCACTTTTATCTTCTTCTGACCATTCGATAAACTTCTTTACGTTGTCACACAGCTTAGATTTCCATCCCTGTTCCCGAAATCCAAAATTCTTTTGAAAGTGATTGTCAATTTTAATTGTAATTTCATAAGATTTAGTCTCGTTTTCAAGATCCCACGATAAATTATGGACAAAGCTTAGCTTCTTGCTTGCATTCCAAAAGACTGGGTGATTTAAAACCGAAGAAATTGGTGACCGATTACGGGGATGACGCCGTACCAATCCCGATACAACACCTTTCCATTCTTGTAAACATAAATCTGAGTGAATTTGATGTTCCCAATTGGCCTTATCTTCTTTGATATTGTTTTCGACCTCATCACCTAGTTCATCATACGTCGATGAGGAGTTTCCGCTGAATAGATGTTCTCCACGTGTTATGGTGAAGAACATTACAAGTCCAAGACAAAACAGGTCATAGTGGTATGTTATGTGAATAGTTTTTCCTTCTTCGACAAGAGCTTCATTTGGACGCCATCCTCGAGTCCCTGACTTTGGATGATTAGTTGAAACACCATTGTTGGCTCTTGTGCGACTAATTCCATAGTCGGAAAGCTTTGCCTTAAAATACCCCCCAGCTTCTTGAAATATTAGGATATTTGTCGGTTTTATGTCTCTATGTATAGTTGTATGATTGGCATGAAGTGCTTCCACACCAAAACATACTCCTTGGAGCAATTTTTTGACAACATTGGCCTTAAAGCTCTCATTTGACTTGCTGTTTTTTATCCATTCTTCTAAATTGCATAATGCCAGCTCCATTGCATAATAAGTGAAGTCGGGGTGTTGTTTGGATCCATAAAACGATACTAGATGTTCGTTTGCGGTGATCGTCAAAACTTTTAGTTCGGAACTTTTATGGTCTATTGTTGAAGTCGGAATTCTTTTAATTGCCGCTTTCTTCTTGTCACTCTCATTCCAATAAAAATAGCCCGTATATATCTTACTGAATCCGCTCCTTCCAAGTACTGGCTTGCGTGTGTATTCAATTCTAAAATTCGAATCTATAAAGAAAATCATAATTAAACGTCTCTTCTTAATATTAAAGGACAAAGCAGACAATTACAGGATTTTTAATGACAAATCGACGAATTAAATTGTGCGCAGGAATTACAATTTGTCAAATTTGTTTATGCAAGCACCAAGAAATCCGCATCCAGATGTTTTAACATTTTACTAACTAGTTTTCTACTCCTGTACATTGTTTACTGAACTGGAAAAACACATAGCGCGTTATCAGCCAAACCGCAAGCAAGGAGCAAGAATTAAGATAGCTGATTCTTACCTGGCAGAGGAATGGTTACAGTATTTTTGGGGTCGAATGTGAAGATTTCTTTGGCATCTTCCAGAGCGTCTGAATAAATTTAATTATTTGTCATTGAATTAGTACTGTGTAATATTTCAATCTTTTGCTACACCTAATTAAGTCAACTTTGTTGTCATTTTGCTGAAAATCAATTTCGCTAAAAGAAATACTGTGGCCCGTCAAGATATCCTTCAACATCTTACCTTTCAATTCCGGACAAACTGCACACAGTTTTTCCTCCAGTACAGACACTGTCAAACCCTCATTTATAGATGACCATTTCAGTAAGATCTCCAAGTAAATGTTTTTGAAAGGCGTCCCTCCGGCTGAAAACCGATTGTCAAGCGGATGAGGTAAAACCACATTCAGTGCTTTTTTAACTTTATCTACTAAATATAATGACGGACACTGCTCTTCTAAACACTTTGCACATCTTTCTAATTCTTTCCAGTGCATTATGCTTGAATCAGGGTATCGGGGCAGTACGAGAAAACAGAGCCTACACAATATTACTACTTCTTGTCAATGTGAGAAGCAGGGAACAAGGATTTCTGTAATAAATTTGATTCGCGTGGAAAATACACAATTGTTAACCCATTCCAAATAATCGAGTGGGATGACCTAAACTGTGATGCCAGCAGGATATGTAATTCCGATGAGCAAGGTTGCGTCATGATAAAAAGCACAGGTAATCTTACGTAATCTTCCATATCAATGGCAATTGTTCGTGGTTGGATAAAGTCCACAACTCATGGCTGTTTTTTCACATATACCTACCTACATTTTTTATTCCGGTTACATAAGCAAACATTTATATCATTTAGTCCCACAGCAGTGCTACGCATTGGAAACTATCCGCGAATCATGCAAGATTATTGACTTCTGACAGCCTATGACGGACGAGATTGGACTTGGATAATGATACGTGATATTTTTAGTCCAAACATAATCACGGTAGGTACAAAAAAGTCTTCTATCTACCCTTCTGTACAAATGTGTAATTCAAATTATTAACAAATATAGTGAGAACATCACCATCATATGGTACAGTAAGGCACAAATTATGGCAAAATGAAAGCATACATTCGTGTAGAGCAAAATTTGTATAACTGCGAATGATACATTTTATCACGTTTGGGTGCAACGATAAAAAGTCCGACACCAGAAAACCAAGTCGTATATACATGCAACCTACGCCAAGCAGATTCTCGAAGTCTTGCTAAAAGAACTTTCAACTAAGTTCTCTATGTCACATCAACAAACAAGCTTTAGATGGGGCGACTGTACTTGAGTTAATGTGTATGTCCTACACGTGGTATCAGTGAAATTTATGTTTCTAATCTTTTTGTGCAGACAAACACTTTGCCTTACTTTGCAGGCTACACTACAAGACTGAAATCAATAGAAGATAAGGAAAAAATGGGACCGAAACTGATAAGCTCAGATGATCGCATCGCCAATTATGTATCGCCTGCTTAGTACTCTGCTTGCTTTAGCTGAACTATATTAAACACTTGTGTTTAGATATTCAACTTATAATTACTTGAATCTTAAATTCCCACTTACCACATAATGGACACCAACAAATATTTTAATTTTAATTCACAAAGTATTTCCGACCGTATCTTTATTAATCGACATAAAGAGTTACAAGAATTGAGAGATTCGTTTCAGTCGGCGGAGCAATCCTTCACACAGCGATTTATTATTGGGTTGCCTGGAGTAGGAAAAACAACTTTATTAAAAGTATTCTTTTCTGACCTAGAATCTGTGCAAGCAAATTTTTTTTGCATTTGTTTGAAAGGAAAAACAATTGATGGTTTAATAGCAAATACGAAGAGTTTGGTGCAAACATATGCTCTAGAAATGCATTCAAATCCTTGTGTGCTTCAAGATAACCTACAATGGGCCTCAAAAGTAACATCCGTGATTAAAACGATTCGTGACCGCAAACTAAAGGAATCCAAAGGTGCCCCGTGTACAATAGTTGTTTTGATAAAGAATGTGGAAATTGAAAGTGATGAATACCTGAAAGCTTTAAGTTGTGAACTAAAGCAAATGAAAGGTATCTTTTTACTGGCAACGTCTGGTACTCAATTGAATTTCGGAATCAAAACAGAATATATCCATCTCAAAAACTTAGATCGAGATTTTTCTAAGGAGCTAATAAAACAAGCTCTGACACCTTCACCTGAGGAACCAATCGAAAATTTTTGCGAAATTTTGAGTGATTTTCCTATGTCGCTGCAGCAAGCAATTTCGTTCGTCCAACAAGCCAGGCTAAGGGGTGAAGAATACACAATTCTAAAATATGTCGAAGATTTCAAACAACCAGACACCAGAAGCGAACTCATTGACCACGGGATAGCTTACGCTAACAAGCAAGCTAATTCAATTGTATTGTGCCTAAAACTCACGACTGATAAGCTGGAAGCCGGGAAAAAGCCTGGCAAGCTGGCGATTGGAATGCTGAAGGTCCTGTCTTGGCTGGATAACTACTCTCTCGACAAGCAAGACTTTAAGGATATTGATGGTTTGGAAAAACTTTCATCGGTGGAGTTCGCGAATATTGCAGAAAAAAACAAGACACATATTAATGCAATACGTCAGTTGCATAATTACGGGCTTATTGAAGTCAATGAACATAAAGTAGAGTTAGTAATGCATCAGCAATTACAAAGTGCAGCGAAATTATTGTTTTCCGACACAGCTACTGACACAATTGAAATTTTGTTGAAAAATTATTCTATCCTGAAAGCGTACTTAAAATCAACTGAATTTGTTGAGGAAGTGAAAGAATGTCTTAAGCGGATGGGTAAGTTAATTTGGACGTTATTATCTATTACTAATTAAATAATTAATTAAAGTCTGACGATTAATATTATGTACCATTTATATAACAGAAAAAGTAAGAGGAAGTCTGGCTGCTGGAAATGAACCTTCTTGTGAAGCAGAAGAAAAATTCTTGACTTATCTTGAAGTTTGCGACAAAAATAAGGCGGTACAGTTCTTGAAAGGAATGATACAAAAATATGAAGGAGTGGTAGATTTCCCAACATCGAAATTAGTTGATTTATACGATCGTTTGGGAAGATTGTACAACAGTTTGCGTTATTATGGCGAGGAAATCATAGTACGTGAACAACTTCGCGAATACATAGATGATGAAGGTAGACTACACGAGCAGGCCCTAAATAATTTGTATGAAATGGGGAAGGCATATGCACAGTTAGATATTTCCAAAGAAGCTATACGGTGCTTGGAATCTGTATCTACTGATGCAAAATCTGAGGAACACTCTAAAATACGATTCCTTGCAGACAAGCATTTGGTCCAATTAAAATTCAAGGCGGAGGAGGTGACATCGATGCTTCCTGTTTTGGGCAAGGAAAATGTATCTGATAGACTTATGTTATAGTGTATTTCTGGACTAAAATGTTGTCAATATATAAAGGCTTTTCATATATTAAATGAATTAGAATGTGAAAAATTAATTTATTAATATTTAATTCAGATTTGTTCGATTATTGCGTAACTCATTCATTAAGAATGGAGTGCTTAATTGTGTTGGAAATCCTACGGTTCTAATACTCTTCCTGAGAAGAGAGAACTTCCGGTGTATTTTTTATAATCTGTATGAACATCTTATATTCTGCATGAAAATTATTAATTTCATACGCTAGTAGAATTAATATGTATAAAAACTAGTAGAATTAACATGTATTTAAACCAACTAATCAATAACAATTTAAATAATTTTAAGATGAGTCCTTAGAATTATATTTGAAAAGTTTGATTCTTACCTAAAAATTTATTAATTAAATTGATGACGAATCTATAATAACAATAATCGATAGACTACAGAAGGGTCTTTTGTAAAGTCAAAAAAGCTGCGTACAAAAAGAAATATAATTATAATTCTATGTATGATAACGACGGTTCTAAATGTAATCCCATTACACTTTCCACTATTGTCCCACTTATTAGCCCAACCCATAAATTACTATTGATTTATATGAATTTTTTAATTGTAATATTCAGAATATATAAGTTTCCTTATCTTATCTGTTGAACTAGATTACAGCTTTTGTTCGTAAGCTGGAGAAATAAAATCAAAATTAAATTCCTGAACTGTAAAGTTTATTAATGTCGTGAATTAAGGTTTACTCTTTATTTATCTGTATCAACTGATGATTTATTATTACATCTGACACGTATTTATAATCTTAATTATAACACATTTACAAGTACTAATAATCTTAACCATCGGATGTTATGCACACACAATTTGCTTGTGTGCACATTCCTAACCTAAATTCCAGATTCTGTCCTCGGATGAACTTATGTTTCATCTCAATATTATTTACTCTCAGAATTATTGTTTATCTCATTATCATAAATAATTACAACACTCCCTTTAAACAATCAACCTTGCTGGATAATAATATTATGACCTGGACAGCTGGCGGTCAGTTCAGTTCCTTCCTCGACATTAGGTGTGCGACGGAAGAGAATTCGTTTCCTCAGGAAACACTTAACTACATATTGTTAGCGTAGACTTTCACTAGAGTATATTCAATCATTTAATTATCTTTAGGTTAAGGAAATTATATCTATTATTGTTATGGAGTATATGAGTTGGGGACATGAGATGTTAGAGGAATGGAATGATAAGTCCAATGAAGGGACTAGAGTGATGATGGGAGAGTGGGTGGAACGGAGATGAGGAGATTGATGAGGTGATGATGAGGGAGACAGGAGTTTGGGAGAGCAAAGTGTTAACTACTGAATGAGCTTAGAGTGAATAAAGAAAACTTGAGAAAATTCCACTTATTGTGATTTCAGAGAATACATTTAATTGCCAACTGACTGAATAGAGTGACTAAGATCGCCCATAGTTTGACATGGTGTCAGCTGTGGGATCTCGTTATAAGTAAACCGAGATCCAAAACTGATTTCTTAGTCACCAGTTACGATGGATTTGTGGTTTTTGGGACTAATAATTAGTGGATTAAAACTCCTCTGTGGTTACTTTTACCTCCCAAGAGAATCTTTTGAGTTTCTGTTGAAATTGAACATTGTCATCATCTCGTTCTTATTGTTCGTCTGGATATTTGTGGCGTGCATAGTGGCAATTTACGTTGTAGCGTAAGCAGATCAGTGGAGACAAAGAAACAATAATGATAATCAGTGATTAAATGAATATGAGTGAGTAAAGTGTCTGTGTGGAGGAGTTGAACCGTCACATCAAACTTATTGAGAGACAGCAACAGGAGATTCGTAACATAAAAATAGACATTGTAAGATTACGGAGCCGATAGGTAGGATTCATCTGAATCTTGAGGAGATCAAGTGCACCCTGACGAGAATAAGGATTGAAAAAGCTGGGAAAGAACAAGAGGAAGCTGAACTGCTCTGTACATCAATTTCATCGCTAGATCATACCTTCAAAACTCCTATGCGGCCTTCGACTCCACTTGAGGAACCACCGGAGAACGATAAGTCTGTCCTCTAAATGAATTTTGATCAATCAATTCTGTCTCAGAATCCATTGCACACTTCCACTCTTCACTTAAGTGGTAGTGCTAACAGACTTTATAGTAGCATTCTAGGCTCAAGAAGAGCTAAGAACATAAATTTCTCTAAGCTCTCTCTTCTGTCTAACGGAGATTCTCTTGTGAGGGGGGCAGATCTTCTCTAATTTGCTTAGGAAGAGTCCACGGTATGCCTTTTCGCATTGTCCCTTTACTGCTGCAGCGATTGTTTCCTCAACTCCCTGTAGGGGAATGAGGTCACAAGGTGACACAAGCTTTACTGTCATCATTACGGAGTGGAATCCAGTCACAACTGGATCGTTAATTTTCCTCCATAACACTGGACTTCCAGTATTGTGGATGTCTGTTGCTCCACCCAACTTAAGGAAGAGTAAAAGGCACAGAGTCAGACTCCCAAAGATGTTAGATAAATTTTTTCGACGATTATGCTGGACAGGGCTTTTCTTTAAGGAGGTTGAATCCCCATTATCTGTCTTTTCCTCATAAAGTTATCTTTGACAACTGCTTTCGTCACTATGCCAGCTGGCTGAGAGACATCAGGCAAGTGTTCGAGTCTTACCTGACTCGTATCCACCAACCACCTTATGTAGTGGTGTCGAACATGAATGTGCTTCGTCTTGTCATGGTATTCCAGATTCTTCGCCAATTTCATGGCACTCTGACTGTCAGTCATCATGCACGTTAGCTCCATTTCTTCTCCGAGAATCTCTGAGTACAATCTGCTTATCCACACATTTTCCTTGCCTCTTTGAGCAAGTGCAAGTGCAATATACTCTGATGTCAGTCAGGAAATGTAATTTTCCATAATTCGCAAAGAACCGTGCGAGATAATGCACTGCGTAAGAAATATCTGGCCGAGTACATCGAGCCAAGAAAAGTAGTCAACCTACGAGTTCTTGGAACTCATAACTTGTGTTTACTGGCTGGCTTCCTTCGAATCCGGGCTGCATTGGAATGTCGAGAGTTTTACACTAAGACATTCGAAACCTCTCTAGCATATCTTGGATATACTTTTTCTGGTGAATGAAGATTCCGTTTTTCATCCGCTTGATCTCCACCCTTAAGAATCTGTCCAAAGGTCGGAGTGAAAGTTTGAAGTCTTCCTTCAGACGATCGAGTACTTCATGTAGTTGAGAAGATACTTTTCCCAGAATCATCCCGTCGTCTACATAAATAGCTAGAAATATCGGTATCACACCATTCTTTTTTATGAAGAGACAAGAGTCACTTTCACAAGGTTTAAATCCCATCTCCTTCAATTTCTTCCAGAATGTCTCGTACCACACCCTAAGGGTCTGCTTGAGACCGTACAAACTTTTTACAAGTTTGCATACGAGGTCTGTTCCGTTGTTGACCTCGTAACCGTCAGGTTGTTCAATAAAAACCTCCTCCTCCAGCGTACTTTTGAGGAAAGCTGTGGAGATGTCGATTTGCAGTATCTCCAAGTCTTTACTGCAGCAATAGAAAGAATTACTCTACTGGTCCCGTACCTACATACTGGAGAAAACGTCTCCTTGTAGTCCACTCCTTCGTTCTGAATGAAGCCCTTGACAACGAGTCTCGCTTTGAACCTCTCGATAGTTCCGTCAGGTCTTGTTTTTAGCTTGAAAACCCATCTGTTCTTAAGAGGTCGAATATTCTTAGGCCTTTTCACTAATTTCCGAGAGCCATTTGCATATTGACTGGTCATCTCAGATTCAATCGCTTCTTTCCACTCATCTCGCTGTCGAGATCGTAGAGCTTCCTGATAACTCTGTGGCTCTTCTATCTCCAAGGCACTCATGGCTTTAAAGCCTGTGCCTGCCTGGTACTTGACAACTGGTTTCCTTGATCGTTGGGTTCGGCGACGTTCAGAAGTATCCAATTCCTCCTGTCTCTCTACTTCTTCGGCCGAACTATCAATTCGTTCCTCGGGGTTAACTGAGATAATCAGTTCATCTTCATCGACATCTGATTCTCCGGGTACCTTCGTCTTAACGAAGGGACATGCAGGAGCGGTACTTGGAGTTTCTGGACGAGTGGGAGGTTCTTCAGCGCTGATCACCATGGTTCTTAATGAACTCGTGAATGTCTCACTCAGTGTCCTCTTTACGAATAACACTTTTCTCCACGAGTTAAACATGCTTCGCTTGTTCGATGTATTTCCTCTCCGAAGGAACATATAGAAAATAATTCTTGATTGTGGCGTTGTATCCCACTAGAATGCATTCCTGGGCTTTCGCATCCCATTTGTTACGGTTTGCTGTGTTCATCACGTGAACGTAGGCTTTTCAGCCAAACAAACGCACATGATGAAGGGACGGCTTCTTACCAAAAATCATTTCGTAAGGAGTTTTCTATGTGTTCTTGGAGTTGAGAGTTCGATTCAGGATGTACGAAGCAGTTCGTATTGCATCTTCCCAGTGACGTTCGTCAAGCTGGGCCTGGCACAACATTACTCTGGCTGCATCCTGCCCCGTCCTGACTTCTCTCTCTATCAGCCCATTACTTTCGCTTGAGTAAGGGGCGTTCAATCCGAATTGAATGCTTTTTTCAGACAGAAAATTCTTGAACTCCTTATTCAAACTCAGTCCCATTATGGCACCTGAACATTTTCCCAGTTCCCAGTCTTTGAGATTCTCCACCGACTCTTTCTTTTCTTTCTGGAAGTATACCTGCCGGAAAGATGAGCCTTCATCTTTAACAAGGAGAAAGTAGTTATTTCCCTTGAAGGAAGGGAGCTGAGCTTGCACTAGATCTGTTTGGAGACATTCTCCAGGCTTGTACTCAACAGTTTTTTCAACTGTTTTGTACCCTTTCTTTGTTGACTTGGCCTCAATGCAGATTTCGCACTTGAAATCTTCTCTCTTCATATTCTCCAGGCCGTACGCTGCTCCTTTTTCAGCTGTTCTCCTGAGAAATTGGGAACTTACGCGTGCAAATCGCTCATGCCACATTGCTTGTTTTACACAAGCCATCGCCTTGTTAATGATGGGTTTAAACTTCATTATTTGAAGTCCATCGACCCTCTTCGCTTCCATATCTGGCTTCCCATTTCTGTAGTAGAGGATGTCACCACTTTTGTCCTTGCTGACCTCGAAACCTTTATCTAGCAAAACGTTCTCGGAGAATAAATTCACTCCGCCAGGGACGTACTCCTCATCGTAAATTTCTATCTCCTTCCACTGCTTATTAATTAGGGCTACTATTTCCACAAGCATGTGGGAGTTGTTTGCTATTCCCATGGGCTTTGGTCGGGAGTATTTAGTGTACTCAACGAACCACTCAAGTCTTCCAGAATAGTGTCTATTTGCCCCAGAGTCATTAATCCAGACATCGCTGGAGGAGCCAACTGCGTACGCCCCTGCAGACTTCTGCTCGTCTTTCTTCTCCTTCTTCCTTTCTGGGCATTCGGATTTCCAACGGCCTTTTGCTTTACGAAAATGGCACTGAGTCTTCTTTTTTAACTCTTGGATTTCCTCCTTGGACTTCTTGGGTTTCATCTTTTTTGCAGAATAAGCTTTCTGCGTTTCCACTTGAGGGGCTGCGTTAATCTTTCTCACATCTGAACAGATCTCCACGCTTCTCGGAATTGTCGGAACTTCTCATTCATGAGGCTTGAGATTACTCTCGCTACCAGTTGGTCATCGTCTACGGTTGCCCCCATAGTTCTTAGCTGAGAAGCATAACTCTGGATTTCAACCATGGTCTTGACAGGAGATTTACTCTCACTTGCCTTTATTCCATAAAACTTCTGCGATAATGCCTGCTTTGATTCTCCGCTGATGCTTTCATACACGACGTTGAGTTTAGCCCAAACATCATTCGCAGTGACGCATCCAGACACAGCATCAACTTCCTCATCTGTCATACAGTTGTAGAAGGTGTTTAAAGCATCGTTGTTGCATTCATTCCACTTCTATTTATCAGCAGTGCCGGATGCTGGCCGTGGTTATGACCCATCAACAATATCCATAAGTTTGTGTGAAGTAAACAGACTCTGCATCCGTAACTTCCACACACGAAAGTTGACACCATTCAACTTAGTTATGGATTCCGTGTCGAATTTCTTTCCACTCGTCACAATGGTGGTGGTGGTCGTAGTTGCAGTTCCAGTAGTAGTAGTACTAGCCAACATTCTTGACAAAAAGAATCCTTCTAACCAAACCTAACTCTCTAATTTATTCCAGGATCAGATTACCCTCTTATCTTAGCTTAAGAGAGCTTCGTGCTGATAACGTGTCGTGAATTAAGCTTTACTCTTCATTCATCTGTATCAACTGATGATTTATTATTACATCTGACACGTATTTATAATCTTAATTATAACATACTTACAAGTACTAATAATCTTAACCATCGGATGTTATGCACACACAATTTGCTTGTGTGCACACTCTTAACCTAAATTCCAGACTCTGTCCTCGGATGAACTTATGTTTCATCTCAATATTATTTACTCTCAGAGTTATTGTTTATCTCATTATCATAAATAATTACAACAACTGATTATCATCTTTCTTCATTGACAACTAATTGCAAAGAAATGAGAGCCGAGCAACAAAATTGTTTTGTTAGGAATAAAAAAGGGCATTGCTTTTTGTTAGAAAACTCTTTCAGTATTATCAAATCTGCGATCAGATGCCATGATTAATGTAGGATAATGCGAAGAGAGTTTTAGGGTTTTGATGCATGGTTGATTGTGTATTAACATAGGAGCTCTGCACTGAAGGTTGGTAAACATGAAGAAATAGAAAATCAAGTACATAAACTTTTACTTTGTGAAGTTGATACAATCTCGAGGGATATCGTGATATGCAAAGTGCAAACACAGATTATGATCTGCAGTAGAAAGGTGAAGCTGAGATCATCAACTCAATTTCTTCGGGCTTTCAGCCTCCCACTTTTGAGTTGTGTTCAGCTCCATTTTCAGCACCTGGGTGAGTTCTAAATCTCGTATTTGTCTTGTCGTTGACCTCCAAAAATACGGCCAACAGACATAATCCTATTGCTGTTGACGTTGTAATCTCCTTCCTCTCTGTCATTTCCTCTTCACCTAATTGCACCGACCTACAGCCAAATCATCCCAAGGCAGGCATTTCTACTTCCGGAACAAAAAGAAGATGACGAAAAAGTGTAATAGAAGACGTAGATAGAGCAGCTCTATAATTTGCATGACAAGACAAGAGCATATTGAAAGATTTTGAGAAGCACCAACAAATATGATGCTTCCAGGGAGCCTTTATAAATTCCATTATGAGATTGGCACTTTCTCTGTAACTGCTAACTCTGAACTAACTAACTGCTCAGCTCACCATCGGATGATGAGCACACTCCAAGCAACCGACTCATCACACTCAACGTTAGAGCCTGCTGACTGGTAAGAATACATACTAAACCAGAGTCCAGGAGCACTTAAATAGTTATTTTGGAAACATGTCATGTGGGGTATCGTTGGAAAGGTTTTGACCTGTAGATCACTGCAGAGCCAATACAGGCAATGAAAAGTACTCCCGGATGGGTCCAATGAAGTATCGATTTTGATTTGTTATATCAATAACGGCTTCTGGATTCTAAATTCTAAGTTCCGTTTTCTTAATTCTAAATTCTGATTTATATTGTGTTCAATGGTTGCCAAATTCATAATTCTGAATTCTAACTTCTACTACAAATTAAATCATTTTCTACCAATATGCGATACTCTTCTACGCCATTTGAATGGTTTATTATGTCTATGCATATGCTATATTATTCAACCATTAAACTACCCAGCCTCTGTCTTGATCTCATCTTAATCATCATCTCATTTTCTTTGGAAGCAGCTCATGTGACAATAGTTATAGAAATACTGAATTAATAGACATCGAACCTCCGACTCTGAAATCTTTGGAGACATTAAAAAATGAAGAACAGTTGGTTTCGATCTCAAAAATTGACACTTACAAAACCTATAATCGTTGCTGTCTTAATCCCACACAGGTGCAGACAATTTTCAAAAACCCAGCATTGTCAAGAATTATATTCAGTCGTAGTAGGGCTATAGCTTAACTGCTGTGGCTACAAGCAATGAAATGGAACGCCTAAATTTCTAATGTCTAACATGATATCCGTACAGACCTGGGTTAGATATTATTCTATAAGTCTGTATAAGATGCTACCTTCTGGCTTGTTTATTTCTGATTCCTTTTCTGCGTGAAGACTCGAATAAATGACTTTTAGACTTTATTAAATGTGGTTTACACTAATTTGGTAGAACAAAATTGTGAATACATTGGTGGTCGCACAAATTGCGATTCCGTTTGTCAAGAGTAAAGTCCAACATGTGACATAAAAAAGTAGTAGAATAATATTATTACGTTATTAATCGTAACGCCAAAACGTCCGAATAAAATGTTTGCGTAATTCAAATATGTTTGATGCATACTCGTGTGTACTATACAATCCGTTTGTGACGAAGCGATTCCTATCCACTATAATTCCATAAGTGGTAGCTTATTCAGCTAATACTTCCATCTGTTTCGTATCTGCCCATTCAAACCGCTCCTGTACTGTGTCTATAATTCCATCATCGTTAATTAGTTAGATATTTGTATTAAATTAGAAAATAGGAAAAAGAATTACCTGCTGCGTGCATCAATTTGCTTTCTCTCAAAATGCTTACTAACTTCTCCAAAGTAACTTCAGTCTTCATACAGAACCACGTCAGGAGTAGCTCATGGACAAGCTCAAGATAACTGATAGAATCGGTGTTAAACTCCCGTCGAAGTTTTTTTTGCAAGTATTCAGGTGTTCGTAGGAGGTCTGAAAACTTCCGCCAGTTATTAATCACTTGCGAATCTTGAACTAGGACGTTGCTAATTTCTCGAATGTTCCTGTAGTCCAACTCCATGATTAGCTCCAATTCGTTTATAAATTCCTTGGGGGATTTTAAGAAGAGAAGTTGAAGAGTCTCGCTTAAGCTGAAGTGTTGATAAGTGCTCTGCACTGACAATGATATCAGCTCTCTGTTCTGTGCGCGATTGACGTTGGGCCTTGTGTGATAAGAACAGCAAACAAGGAGTGCGATGTTCATTTGGTGATACAACGAACAATGACTAAAGGTTTCCTTTTATTACATCCATACTACAATCTGCACATATGATTCATCTTATGCTAACCATATACCATTGAGGAGAATAAGCGCAATCAAACCAACATCAACATATTGATGCTGGCATATTGTTTGATTTGCAGATAAGCGAGAAGATAAACCGTCTCAAACGGGCGTAATCAAGGAGTGTCAACTTTTTGGCGATTAAAATAATTGGAAGAATCAATTTTTGAAATGCTCCTCACTATCCAACATATTGATGATCCGAACTTCATGAGAGAAGGCCTGAGGTGCTTTAGTTATGTTTTAAAAACGCTTGACTTCCACGGACCTTTATAGAGCTAGTGTGAGATAAGAAATCGATGTGATATAAATTACGTTGTGTGGATAGGGAGTGGTTACTTAACAAATGAACTTCTTTGCAATCCCTAAATCAAAAATCGTGTGATTTTTATTCCACTTACAAAAACTTTTGCGTCTAAATCTTTTCATCCCCTGCGTGAATTGTTTGACTTAGCGATTTCAAAAAGTATAGAAAAACTATTTCAAAAGATATTTTTTCAAACCGGTTTTCGAGGTACAAAAACACAAATACACACACACACAAGCTACACATATAGACACACACACAGACAGAGCATTCCGCTAAAGGAATTGTCACTCCTTAATAGTGTTAAGGTTTCGGAGAGTAGGGTACACAGTTAAAATATTCCTCATGCACCTTTAAAACACATGAGATAGCTCCTTTCTTGAACCATGTCGTTAACTACAATCCGTCGTTAAGGCAGCAATTTGAACCTGTCGTTTTGATACGTGTCTTAGAAACGGAGATTCAGTACGTTTCTAAGAAACAGGTCTAAATATTTCAATGCATCAAAGCATGTAAAAAATCCTACCCGGGAAATAAATTATCTAAGCTTTCAGAATCTGCTTGGTCAAGGTTTTTATATAAGTCTGCTAACGAGAAAAGAAGAGTTCAAAACTGAGAAATTGCAACATTCGATGGAAGAACTGCAGTTGTGTGGATTGGATTAAATCTAGTTGGTGCTTTTGATTTCATATTTAGTACACAAACCCGCAATTCAATGCCGTAAGCTGTGGTACACAACAAATGAAATAGATTAT
>JAQGBV010001290.1:0-16597 GCA_034698685.1 Isotomurus pseudopalustris
GCTAATCGAGGAGATAGTTTTGATTTTGAGCTCAGAGGCTCCTCACTCCCAGCAGAAGGGAAATCTATCTCTACACGCATAATTTGAAATTCACTAAGCTGAGTCATGAGTACTCCCCAAGTTTTAAAGGCACTTAACATTTACGCTGCCTTCTATCAAAGATTCGAAGTGTCACCAATTCAATGGAATATTAAGAAGAAGTGTTTCACCTTCGTTTCCGATAAGTGGAAACTGACTTGGTGGATAAGTCACACAATTATCGCCACAATTCTTTCCAACGTCTGTTGTATGTTTTTGCTTTGAAGGGAAATTTTTTCCCCAACTAAATTGTACCCACTCGAGTTTTTCGTTGTTCAAATTGCTCTGAGCGTGTGCGTGAGGAGGACTCCACCCCTTTAGACATAATAATAATAAACTCACGAGCATTCAGGTTTACTCAGGATGTTTTCTTTCTGAATGCTTTTTTACGCAATTCAGACATACATTTCATCAGTCCCATCTTATTCACTATTCAAGCGCTCAGAAAATAAGCGGAAGGTTATTCTTGGCCATAATTGAATATTTTATAACTCTTTTTAGCCCAGTCAATTTGGGCTTTAGAAATTAGTTTGATTTCCGTCCGTGCGTTGTATGTACAATAACTCAACAACCGTTTGTTGTATCAGGTTGAAAATGTGTACACATATTATTAGTATAAAAAGGGAGGTCGTATCAAATTTTAACCTTGAGTGAACAAACCTTAACAAGCCTACGCCTACTTCCTTAACAAATTGGTAACCTTGTTGACCAGTGAGGGTCGAAAGGTTTTATTCGAAGGGGTCTTGCGCTTCCAATTAACTGATTATAATATTTGCATCACATAAATCAATCTGTATTCATAGAATGTTCGGGGAAAAGAATTTTTTTGACCGAATCGGGTCCGTAGGTGACCGTTGGGGTCAAATTGGTGCAACCCGGTAGGCTCCCTTGCTTCTAACTGGCCGATAAAAAAGCCATTCTCAAAAGGATTAATTAAAAGAGTATCGTTCACAGACTCCTAGGCCTGCGTAGAAAATACTTCCGTTTCTTAATAGATGATGAGAAATATTACTAAGACTGGAATGCCCGACTCTAATCAGACCATCACAAATATATGCGGACTAGAATATGGATATGATAACAAAAGAAAGGGGGTTCTGTGGTGCAGCCCTATATATTTGGGTTAACTTTAATATTGTCAAGATTTTATATTCTGAGTTAATTAAAATTGTCTGGGCTAAAGAGAGAGTTTTTACTTGTTGTTTCTTTCAAAAGTTGTCGGATAAATCCAATTTCTCAACGTTATTAACAATTTCCCTAAACAGTCGGTTTCATGAATAATATTATATTTTAACCAACGATATTTATTTAGCAATGATCTATGCAAATATTGCTCGTACAATCTCACTTTTCAAGTATATAAATATTCGATGGCATTTGATATTGTTGTTCCATTATTGCTTTTCAGCTTTTAAAATTAGTGGACAAATGTTATTTTATTTCTAACACGCAAACATCTGCAAGTGTCAAAATCTTATCGGTTTATCATCATATCATATGTTATACATTTAAAAATACAAGTTTATGATGTAAGATAATACATAGCAATTAAATTGGCTAAAATCCTGGAAACGCAATAATCAAATTGACAGTACTATTGAATATTGCCGAGTAGTAAGTTAGCTTCGTACATTTCTTGAAGAAAAAAAAGCGTGTTTCACCTAAGGATAGCTTAACTTTTACTGGTACAAGTGATACTGCTTTCTTCAATAAGAATTTTTTGCCATATGGCATCATTCCACAATGGAATTTAAAATCTTCAGTAAATTTACGAGATCTCAAGTATATCCGCACTGCATGCGGAACTGTGTACCAAACAATAAATATGATAATAACATCAAGTAGTGGAAACAACATGTACAACAAGAATGGAAAGTAATTACACATTTTCAGTGTAACGTAATTAAATAACGCAATCATCATCAATCCTAATGCCATGAACATAAAAAGGACAACCTCCTGAAACTTCAACATGCTGAAGTAAACTCTGATTCGGATGTATCCACTCACCAGGTTTAAAAATTTGATTAGTTTCACTGATGTAATGTGCTTCATCCCAAATTCTAACGACAAATTTAGTTCTTCTAATATTGAAGCATGGTAATATAAAGATGAGAGAAACAAGGCCATCGTAAGGAACGCAATTTTAAAGGCTCCAAAAACCCCAACACTACAAATACATATCTTCCCAAGACATATCAAAATTTGTCCGAGCTTCCCAAGCTTGGAAAGAAACTCAGAATTTTCTTTGATTAGCACAGAAAATGGTTCCAACTCTGCGTAAAGCCCAAGCACGATAAATCCAAATGGAAAGATCTTAAATAGAATCGCAGTGCCCACAAGAAAGGTTCCCAGAATGTCAACATTTTTATCTATTTGTACAGACAGCAAAATATTTCACATTAATATAAAAAACTATTTACCCATCTATGATGTGCGTGTGCTTTATTTTATTACCTATTTTATTTCGGCACCCATCAATTTTATTTCCACTAATTATGTTCCAAACCCTCAAAAAATCTTCCGCGTACAAAACAGAAGAAAATGAGAAGAAAATCCAGAAACTCGTAAAAACCATCACAATAAGTTGAGCAATAAGAAATTCCACAGAGCATATTTTGGTAGAGGAAAGTATTTCCCGTATTAATATGAACAAGGAACAGCCGTTGACGAATGCAGCTATAATCGTATTTATTATCCAACGAACTAATTTTCTCTTGTCGGAAACGAAGTTGAAACACTTGTCCTTAGTATTCCACTGAATAGGCGATACTTCGAACCTCTGGTAGAAATCAGAGTAAATTTCAAGTGCCTTTGAAACATTGGCAGAGACCATGGCTCAAAGTTAGGCGTATAAAAAGGAATGCCTTTGAGAACTAAACCCTCGAAGAAATCTTCACACTCACTGATGATCCAGCAAAACAGGCCATGTTACTGTCACATATCTCTCTGCTTCGTTGCCACAAATTAAACTACATAGTTTACAAAATATATGTCAAGCTTTTTTCTATTTTTGCCTCAAATTGGTAAAGGTAAATCAGAAATAGGCTGAAGAGAATTGTGAGTGCACGGAATAACTCTATTATTATGTGAACGGAATAACTCTATTATTATGTGATTCGTTTTTAAAGTTGACGTCTTATTTTGCAAAATGTTTTTAGACGGGGGAAAATTGCAGTAGTTAGTGGAAGAGTGCGACAAAATGAGCAATTTTAGATTTTTTATCCCCATAATTGTTCCATTTGGTTCAACAATTCAACTTCAAAACGTTTGATATTTCTATTCTATATTTAGCGTAGTTTTGTAGCTATAACATAATTAGTAAAAGGTGTGTTATTTAAACCGATGCAAATCCATATGTGGAAATGCTAAATTATGTAACTTTAAAATAAATACTTCTGCAATTTTTGTGTCAAATGTCTAAAATGTATGTCATTAGTGAAAGCGGATTGAAGTAAAATGCCGTTATTAGCTCCACTTATGATCGCGTAGCCTTACAAGGGGATACAAATATTTACATTAAATACCAAATTTAATTGGCATGCACAAATTTGACCATGCTTTTCTTACTGACAACGTAAATGGGTTCCACGAATACTCCAGGACTAAAGAGGTCTGTACTCAGTCTCTTTCTCATGAGATCAATTTTCAAAAGTGTCTTATTATTATGGTTTTTATGGCAATATTTTTTACAAGTATTAAATTACAACATTAAGTAAATTATTGATAAAATCGCGTGTCCCACAGGACAAACTAAACCAGAATTTGGGTGAGTTACATACGAAATCGCTTTTTGTCATTACATACAATGATACGCTGAGTTGGTTCGCATCACATGCCGCATGTGAATATTTAACCCAAAATGATATGGCTGAAAGGCATACAGGCATTAATAAAAAATTTCAGACATGTTTAGTCTTAATCTACAGGCATTACTTTTACATATTTTATATTCTAAATTTACTACGACGAATTGGTTCGGTTTATACCGAACAGCCATGTAGCTGAAGATTTGTAGATTTAATCTCCCCCAATAAAGGGATACAGTAGATTAAATCTACAAGCTGAAGATGGATAGCATTGCTGGTTGTATTTTGTCAGATTCATTCCGTAAATGAATGAGATTAACTGAAATTGAGCTCCCGGAATTGATGAAAGCTATAGCTTATTTGCGTCGAGCAGAATATACTGTGTACAAGGTTTTGTATAAGACGCAAATTTTCAGTTAATGTTCACAAGGTGTCTTACCGGTAAGAAAAGAAATATGTTGACGCAGGGGCAGGTCCCTCCAGAAGGTTCCATCCAAAGGTGGACGGGTACTTCCAATGGGTAAGTTGCGGAAGAATATTAACCTCAATAAATAATAATTTTGTTCTATTTTTTGCCATCCTTTTGCACTACTCTTGGTTGCAAGAAATTGTATATAATGTCTCATTGTTGGGCAGGCTGAGTTTTTTCAGTATGAGGTGAACAAGACTTGTGAAGTCCTTTTGTGATTTGAATTATTATAAAAAATTATAAAACAATAGATCCTAATGAGTTTCAAAATGGTATAAAATTCATTATGATTGGATGTGTAAATCTTTTCCAGTAGGTCTCACAGATTACGACTCTCTAACATATTAGACTCTTAACAGAATTAAAATTAAACAAAATAATTAATGATTACTAGTGAATAATGATGATGAATCTTGGTCAGCACAAATTCAGAGTTAACCCATTTAAATTCTGAAAGATGATAATGCTTTGCTTTAATGGTTTGATTTTGATATGCTCTTATAAGAACTTCAGCCTTACGTTCGATTTCATGTGCGATATTTCAAACTTTTGAGCTTAACATTATTTTGAACTTTTTATGATCCCAGAATAAAATTTGAGTTCATATTTATAACTTTAAGAATTATGTGGTAATTAATAAATTGAAATCAATTCAATTCATCAGTTTTATTCTTCTGTTACAGTGACAGCATGTAAAATTATAAATCTGAATATCTTTTTCTTCTTTCGAATTCCGTAAATGGACTGAAAATTATAAGTAACATTCATTATAATTATTTTAAGTACCAATAAAGATATAAAGCATTGACAGGTATTTCATTGTTACTTGAATTCCATCAATATCATCCTGTGAAAGTCCAAATGAAGAATTATACGGTTTTGCAAATGCCCACATGACAGCTTCCTTTTGAGCAGAATGTCTCAAACCTATCGCATGACCTTTAATTTTCAAAATTTCATAAAATTCAACTCAATTTGAATTCCTATTAATCATTCCTCTTCCATAATGAAGCTACAAATGAATCTACCAATTTCGTGTACAGCACTGCTAAAGAAATTTTGTCCTTCCGCTGAGCCCGAAGTCCATTCTTCGTCATCGTCAAAGTGAACATTTCCGTCTTCGGGTTCCCCGCTCGGCGCATATGCCTACCCAATTAATACACGTCTCGTCAAAACCATAGAGCAATTAAAAAACAATAAAAGCTAAATAAAAAACAATTCACATGAGCAATAGCTCCTCCGAGCCCTTCAAACGTATTCTCGTCTCCATGATATCTCCTAGCAAATCGAATTTCAATATCTGCTTTCTCATCGGTTGAATCAGCTTTCTTAAAATTGAGATTTGTCACATTGGACCACATGAGAAATGCTCGGGTGATCTCCTTTTCAGCAAGATCTGCAGGAAAACCCGAATCCGGGTACTCACTGATTGAATACGTCACATCTTTCATTTTCCAGCTCTGTCCTTCCGCAACAACAAATCTCCGCCTTCTCTTATGATGACCTACACCCAAATCATTTGTTTCTTCATCATCAAACACATCTTTACTTCCACACCGCGGCATATTCATCTGCGCCTTTGTGGCTGCGTCAAATTGACCAGTCACTGGAAGTCCAGCGTATTTCTGAAACCGAGTTATCGCTGTCTCGAACTCCCCCCAACCCCAACCACCTCCCCATTCTTCCAAATATTTAGCACTCGCGTAGTCGTCATAATCCATCTCCTCGTGTTTAGCAAGATATCCGTATTTAGCTAAATAATTCTGGAATTCATAACTTAATTACTAGTTAGCACAGGACATTCTAAAAAATTAAATGTACACTTTTTTACCATTGAATCCTCCATTGTACTAACAACACAGGATTTGGGCTTATGGTGGCCATGCCAGGAGTGAGCATCTTCAAAAACAATGCCAAACAAAACTATCGAAACCAACAACGCTTTGTTGATCTTGTGACTCATCTCAAGGAGACTTTAACACGGAATTTTAAGCGTGTTACTTTTTATATTTTTATTATTTTTACTCCACTGTGAACTTGAGCACTTGTGCATTCGTGTGCATTATGAACATGAACATGTTTGTGTGAACATTAAGTTAATACTTAACGAACTGGGAAATAAACTTGAGTAAAACAGAAAACTTATTTAAAATAAAACAAGTTTTCAAAACCAATTAAGTAATAAGTTGCAGACACTTTAAAAATCCAGCGTGCCTATATTCAACAACCGATGAATCAGACGTCCAGACACAAACTGGAGATTCTCATACAAAAAAAGCTTTAAGGAATAATAAGTATGAAACTACATCCCACTTGCCTTACTCTCAGTTACGTGCGAGATTCTGTAGTTGATTGTTGATTCTTCCAACAATGAACGAGTGTATTGTGTTTGAGGCTTGAGCGCACACGTGAGATTCATGTTGCAGGTTCATCTTTATTTCAGACAGGATTTTCCTCATAATCAAACTAAAAAGCCATAAGATTGAAATGAAACAATGAATAATGTGTAAAAATATTATGTGAATTTTAAAACAACGTTATTACAGGTATACACAAGAATATTGAATCCTTGAGATTACATAATCCAAATTCTTGTTCCTTGAATCACACTACATTCATTTATTTACTGGATTACGTCACTGGTGTGGCACAGTGTAGGGAATAAGTTCTATTCGTGAGTAAACTATTAATTGTTCAGTTGTTATGTTGAGGGATCTGCAAACGATAATTACGTGGCCAAGGAATTTATTTAAATTAAACGAAACGACCAGCCCATCCACAATCCACTAATGAATTTTTCTTATTTATCACTCGTACTATGAAATTTCGGTCATGCAGACGCAGCATTGAAATATTAATGCCCGACGAAATCGTGAAAAACCAGGGGTCAGCATTTTAATAAAATAAATTCATTTAAAGTCAATTTTGTGATCTCAAACTACAATGAAAGCTCTTCAATTGTATAATTAAATATATAATTGAAGAGATTTCATCAAAATCAATTTTTGGTATCCATGAATTTCTCCTTTCCGAAGTTTCTCAGTTGTGACGGCTTATTTTAACCTTATTTTTTAAAAAATAAACTTGGTTGTTTTGAATTCTAAATATTTTTTTGAGTTTCGCATTGCCCCAATTCAAAAAAGTGAGGCGGCAAAGAAGTTCTCAATATTTACCAACAACTTGAGTTGTACAATTGACACTTCTCATTTTGTGGTTTAAAAAATAGTTTCTGAATAGTTTAAGAATTATTTTCGAAATCCTGAGCCTTATGAAATGGCAGGGGAAAGTTGGAGCGACGAAATATTCCTGAAAATCAGGAGGAACATTTGTGAAGGACGAGAAAATAACCTTATCGTGAGTGTCTGCGAATTCTGCGGAGACCTGGAAGAAACTAAACAAGAGGAATTCGAAGTTGCAAAGGTTGTTGGAATTTGCCTCCTTCCAAAACCACCAGAGAATGAAATTCGAAACTCACTGCGATTGTGTGGAAGCTGCCGACGAATTCTAAGAAACATTTTGGCTCAATATTCGCAGCTGGAAAGACTGCGACGAGAGTTTCTCTTTTTACAAGCGGAGCTGATGGGAATTTTAGTGGAGAAAGTGGAGCTTCAGGTTGCAGAAGAAAAGGAAGCCAAGGAGAATGCCATCAAAGGTAAAAAATCCATCAAGTTACTCATAAATCCTCGTATTGTTTACATTCAAAATAAATCTATTTTTGGTGTTCAGGGTGGATGGAACATCAGAGAGAAGTTGAGTCTGAGTTTCCACAGTTCCACACACCCCTCAGCATCTCAGAGGCTGACGTCGTGAAGGTGGAAGTCGAAGTCAGCGAGTTCGACGAGGCCGAAGAAGGAGACCCGTTGTGGAATGACGTCGAAGTTTGGCCGGAGAAGAGTTCAGTGGAAGCAGCAGAGGACCGCAATGCTTTGAGCCCTGAAGAAGATCCCAAACTGAAAATGAACCCCAAAGTGATTCTCCGCAGACTGCCGCAACCTGAGCCTTCCGACGAGGATTTAGATTTAATTGTGCCAAAGAAAAGGAAGGAAGAAGACGAAGAGTGCTGGGATGCCGGAGAACCGGGAGAAAGTGACGGAGACTCAGTCTCATCTCACGAATCCTCAACTTCCAAACGAAAGCAGTCCGTTGGAAGAAGAGGAAGAAACAAACTCCCGCTGAGATGTTCGTTGTGTCCAAGAACATTTTTGGCTGGAAGTCTCCTCCGTGAACACGCAGCTGTCCACTTTCCATACAAAGGAGCCCACGAGTGTTCCCACTGTTCGTGGAGGTCTCCTTCCCTAAAAATGCATAAGGCTCATCTCCTGGAGAAACATCGACTGGTGGAAGAATCGCAGACGCCCCTGGAGTGTCCCTCCTGCCTCTCCTTCTTCTCAGTCCCCTTCAAACTGAGTGTCCACCTCAAGAGAACTCACTCCGGAGGTCCAAAGGACATCCACTGCTCCGTCTGCCCTTCCCGCCCTTCCTTCGCCTCTCCACAAGACCTCCACTCCCACGCAACGTCTTCTCCGGAGCATTTGGACACGCTGAAGACTCCAGCCATCCAATGCAACTTGTGCTACGTCAAAATGAACTCTGTGGAGCAACTGGAAGTCCATCTGAAGACGGAGGAACATCAGAAGATCCTCGGGGAGTTGAATTCACACGACGCCATGCGCCACTGCTTCCTCTGCGGAGAGACCTTTGAGAGTAACAAGGCGCTGGTGACCCATCGACTGACCAAAGGTCACCGACACTCAGTTTACATGGAAAACAGAAGACGAGAAGCCTTTGCGCTCTCCTCACGAGAAAACCCAACCGAGTTTCCGTGTTCCATTTGCGGAAAGTCTTTTGGAACTCAACTCAAGTTGGATTTGCACTGCAGTCGGGCTCACAATAAAAACGATGGGTACACTTGTGAGGTGAATTGCAGTTGAAAATCTCGTTTTACTCGTTTTCTGGTCTTAATTTTAAAATTTGCAAATTCTTGAATTGTTTTCAGGAATGTGGGAAAGTGTTTATGAGAAACAAAGACTTTATTAACCACCGTAGGAGTCACGGGAGCCTTTTAAAGCCGTTTCTTTGTTCTGTGAGTGAACTAATTAATTCATTCATCAATTAAGCAATTGATCAGTGGATTAATTTGCATCTGATGTATTTTTGTAGACGTGTGGGAAGCATTTTACGTACAAATATTCGTTGGAGGAGCACATGAAGAGTCACGAGGGAAGAAGCTTTCCATGTTCAAAGTGTGCGAAAGTGTTCAAGAGCGAATTGTCTGTGAGGAAGCACGAGACTCGTTCCCATTCGACGCTGCAGGGGAAACCTGTGCGCGTTGCTCCGTGTCCGTATTGCGAGGCCTCCTTCACACTCCCAAAGTACCTGCGACGTCACTTGACCACGGAACACAAAGAAGTTCACTTGAAGGAGACTCCCTTCGTGTGTCGCTTCTGTTTCCACACTTACGGAGCGGAGGCTGAGTTGGAGGAACACTTGGGCAGCCACGATGACCTCAAATGTCCGCAGTGCCCCAAAGTCTGCGCCACAAGACACAAACTGACCGAGCACCTCAGGAGTCACACGAATGAACGTCCCTTCAAGTGTTCCGTGTGTGGAACTCGATTCCAAACACCCATGAACCTCAAAGTAATACGAAATTTAACTTATTTCGAAATTCAAAATGTGAAATTAGAGAATAGTGTAAGTAAACCTGAGTTTGTTTGTTTGTAGGAACACTCGTACACTCACGTGGGACGCCCATTCAAATGTGACCTGTGTGAAGACTCCTTCATTAGGAAATCCCTCCTGGCCAAACATCACGCCAAGCGGCATTCCGCGCATTCGTCATTCCAACAAACGAATTATGACGCCTTCCAATAAATATGTCACAAAAAGAACCTTCAGTTATTCTACGCAAATATATTAAGTTCCGTAGAAATCTCAATCAAAGTTCAATGTCAACTGTTTCTCAACTAGTCCCTCCTTCCTTCTCATTTATAGCTACCAACGATTTATTATTATGATTAATTAAATTATTTATTAATGTCAAGATTTCAGTTAATAAAGTACGGAAGATGTCCAAGTCACATCTTTTGCCTACATTTTGGTCCTATTTAAATTTTGGTACAACTTAATTAATAGCAAACTACTGCGTGAGTATTAATTATCCACTTTAGGTGCACGCATCACCTTAAGTTTAAAGTTTTAAACTTTTAAAGTATCACTTTTTACCAACATTTTTTGTTTCAGACTTTCTCTGGGCCCTTTTACTACGCTGACCAGCACATGGAAACGAATCGACATTTTCTGAAATTAGACTTTACGCAGGTACCATTTACTCGGTGACTATTAATGCTAGAAGTAAATGGAATAGCTCTTTTTAAAGGTGAAAACCTTGGCAAGAAATTGATGTTTTTAGGTTTTTGATTCAGTCTTTAAATTCTTCAGAAACCAAGAAATGGTGATAATCTTTTTAATTTTGAGTATGAAAGCTTATCAGTGTAAGTTGATTATGAACTGCGTTTTGAAGTATAAGAAATACACTAATTAAGTCGATCTAATTAACAGAAGATCAGTTATATAGTTCAACCTTCAACGTTATTACAGTCTCGTGTAAATTTAAATACTTGTTGTCACATGGCCACTCTTGTCTTTTTAGTTGTTTGTATGTTTTTATTATGAAATTTAGTCGATATCAAAGTGTTCAGAATAAAAAATAGACTGATCCATTAGAATTAACGCTGCAGTAAACGGCAATTACATCACTCAGTTATAAAGTTATAATTCATTCAGTAGCTTAATGTCGTGTATTTATTGTTAGTAAATAGTTCATCTAAATTAATGGCTCTAAACTCTAAACCGTTGGAGTGTCATTAATTCTGATGAATTTTTCATCTTTGGTGTGACTCGAACCTCCTCCCTCATTAAAGTGTCATTAAAAATACATTTTTAATGACATTTCCCACACAGTTAGTTACTCCAAAAGAATCAACGTGGCATTTATGGAATGCAAAATCTGAAGATCTCTTGTCGAACTCTCCAAGTTAAAACGACGAGTTGTTTAAACAATCTGCATCAGTTGATTTCCATTCACACACGTTCCTCCTATCCAAACTCAAATTAACATGCTCCTCCAAATTTTTGTCATCGTTTCGACTGCCATTCTTGGCTCTTCTGGTTGTAAGTGAACCTTTACTTTCTTACGCAAATAAATATCTCACCTTAGTCTAAACTTCTAACTACACTCCCATTTCTTACACAAAAATTGCAGTCGGCACGGATTTCGAGAATGTGGAGACTAGGCTGTGTTTGGATGCGGAAAACGGATCGGTGTTCGCCAGTCCCTGCAACAACAAGGGACTCTCTCAAAGTTGGCTGTCATACGGCAATGCCGGATTTATGAACGTAGGAACAAGAACTTGTCTCGAGATGTCTTTGGAGGGACGAGTTTCCACTCAATACTGCAGCAACAGCGCCCCACGTCAACAGTGGGACACTTCTTCCCAAAGGATTCAAAACGTGGGAACCAACTTGTGTCTGAACGAAAACGCTAGTGGACAAACCTGCACTGAACAGCCCAACATGCAATGGAATCGTCGTACTTAAGTTCCTCCACTCTCTCCACACTTGTTTAAATAGCTCCCAAATTTAATCATTCATTAATTCTGAACTTCTGCTAATTACATCACGCAGTTATAATTAATTCAGGAGTCATTAATTCTAATGGATTTTTTATTTTCTCCTACTACCTCCTATCACTTCATTAAAGTGTCATTAAAAAGACATTCAGGCACAATTAGTTACTCCGATAGAATCAACGGTGCATTTCTGGAACACAGAAGTGAAAGGTGGGCACTCGAAGTCTCCAACAACTTAAAACGACGAGTTTTTGAACAATCTGCATCATTCCACTTCCACTCTCCTCAATCGACACTCTTCTTCCTCAAACCACTCAGCATGCTCCTCCAGATTTTGGTCCTCGCTTCGACTGCCATTCTTGGCTCCTGTGGTTGTAGGTTAACAAATCTATACTTTCTCACTCGAAACACCTTACTTAGTCTAAAGTCTAAAAACTACTACATTTCCATATATTTCACAGCTGCAGTCAGCACAGATTTCAAGAATGTCCAGACTGGACTCTGCTTGGAAGCGAGTCCAGACAGAAGCGTCTTCACTAGCGCCTGCAACGAGGGACTCGCTCAAACTTGGGAGACATACGGCAATTCTGGACTGAGGAACGCAGCGATGAGAATGTGTCTGGAGATGTCGTTCGACGCACGAGTCTTCATTCAACCCTGCCGCAGCTCCAGATATCAACAGTGGTCCGTTTCTTACCAGCGGATTCGAAACTTGGGAACTAAAATGTGTCTTAACGGAGACGTTGGGGCAGAAAGCTGCTCCGCACAGCCCTACCTCCAATGGAATCATCGTACTTAACTTCCTCTACTCTCGGGACTTGTATAAATAGCTCCCAAATTAAATCATTAATTCTAACCTCCTCAAAACCTTCCAGAAGCCAATTAACTGCAGTAAATGCTCCAATAAATTCTAACACCCATTGGAATCTTCACGCGTGTCGATGGAGTTTGATCAACGTTATTTCTGGCAATAGGAAGCTCCTTTATGGACGCCTTTTGCAAGTTTCTCATCCGTTGCGTCCACAGGTACGTCAACGTCAGGTCAACCGGAGTCGCCATCCCTTTCGTCGCTGCCTCTGAAATTCCGCATACAAAAGAGATCGAACATTTAAACGCGACGAGCATCCCGTCGCTTCCTCCGTTCGCCATTCTCAACATTCAATGATTCCCGATTCATCCGAACCTTAAATATTTATTTATATTTAAATGCGAACACAAACTTCCTTCAAATATTTCATTCCCAATTAATAAAACACGATTTTTTATAGTCAATTTATTTAATTAATTTCAATTTATTTATTTAATACTGGTAACTAAAGTTAATAACCTAGAAACGGTTCATACTCCATCGTTATTAATTAAAACCAAACATGAAATTTCTAAACTAAATATTATCTGAGTTATTTTTATATTTAACTCATCAATTTCCCAATCCGTAAGAAGCGGTTTGCCTATGAACAATAAATTAATTCTACCAACTTCTGTAAAATTGGAAGTCGACCTATTCTGCTGCTCTAAATCCGCAATCAAATAATTAAATCCCACCTGAATTACTGAACAACGAACAATAATAATACAGTTGAGGAATTATCATTTGAGATAAGCCACTTATACCTTTGAAGTAAATTTGCATGCATGTAGACTAGTTAAGTGACGACTGCGAGTCGTGGAAGTAGGTCAAGGTTCGCTATTTTGAAGGAGAGATCCTCAGATAATAGAATTGCAATTGGTTAGGATGTATTTACTAATTCTATATGTGTCCCATTGAAATTTTTGACTTTATGTGGACCCTTGGACTCTGCAGATAAAAGATTGCGGCTGCTGCCCGTAAATAGGTTTTACAAAAGAAGGGACAGGAGGAAGAAAAAGGTAAGGATGAAATGTGAAAGGTTGATTTATGGCTCATTGTCTTCTTTGTGAAAGTTGGGTCTCCTTGGGCAGAGCTGAAATTCGTGAGAGCAAGAAGCTTCGTGCATGACGAAGTGACCTTATTCCTTTCCTGGAAAGAAGACTGAAATAAATATGCTAAGGAGCCCAAGGATCCTTCGTCCTTCTCCTTTCTATTCCTCCGTTAAACGGAAAATTTTATTCCTTCTTATTCTCCTCTCGTCTACCAAACTAAATTCTTCTTCAGACTGCAACAACAATTGGAAGCGACAATATCTCGAGTAATTTTGATAAATTAACGGTTAAAAAGTCAAGTTCAATTGACTTGGAACCCAATTTCCAATACAAGTGAATTTGTATCTACGAAAATACTCAGCTAATTAAAACGTTTGGATTTGTTGCGTCATCATTAATTCATTATGGATTTCTGCGTACTTCCTGCCGAGGTATTAATTGTGTGCATATTTTATAAAATAATATTATTATCAAGATAATTTGATATTCATTTAATAATTTATTTCAGCTGTTAGACACGATAATTTCAGTGTGCAAACTTCCCGAACTTCTCACACTGCGAATGGTGTCTCGAGGAATAAAAACTATGGTGGACTCAAGTCTCCGATTCAAAGATGAAGTGGCAAAGATTTCAATCAATTTGCATGCGACAACTCTCGCAACATTTGTTCAAACAGCTCCAGTTTCCATTCCATTTACAAATTTCAACATTAACCTCTCGTCGCCAATGGGACGTTATGATGATTACGATTCGGATCCATCAGAGACTCCTGAATTCTACAAGAGTAGTTCCCATTTGGATAAGTTTAAGGAAGTGTTTTGTCCCAGGATTCGCAAGCTGCGTGTTTCCACAATGTTTGCGTGTACTGTGGATTCGGAGCTTGAGTTCTTCGACACACTCAAGAACCTTCGAGACCTCGAGATTCACGAACTGAGGCCACTCATTGGAGGAAAGACGATTGCTCGTGAGGAAGTTGACCCGTCTTGTCCATTGCAGCCCCTCAGGTTGCCTTCTGGAGTTAATATGAAGCTTATGAAACGTCTTGTGGTGGACGAAGAAGTTGACTCTACGAAATATCTTGTGGATTGGATTAAGGCTTCGCCAATTAGAACATTTTATTGTTGAGAGGAGAGTATTTTCTTCCAAGTCTGAAGAGACTTAATTTAAATGAAGCAAGGATTTACATAGACAATTTGGGGGTGTTCAGAAGAGATTCCTGGAGATTATTTTACGCAAAGGGGATTTTAGCTTTGATGAAGTTTCTCCAAGATTTCTGAATGATCTCAGAGGCGATAGGAAACTTGGAGGACAAGTTTTGGAGGATTTCAAAGAGCGGATGGTTGTGTTTGATGGAATGTCGATGTTGTTGAAGACGGAAACTTTGAGGAAGGTTGAAGAACTGAGGCTCAAGTTTGACAAGCACAATCGTTTCAATTACATTCTAACTGACAATTGGAATTATAACATGCGAAAGATTGATTTGCCGGGTTTGAGGAAGATTTCAGGTGTGATTTCTCCTGTGCACGAAGGGAAGGAAGAAGTTGAGGATTTTTTGAAGTGCATAGTCATAATATTTATTCGCTTCACTTATAGCTCCTATCTCTAGCACAGGGAGGGGCCCTACGAGGCCCTTGAGAACGGTTTCAAGGGCACCTCCCTGGTTTTTTGTTGTTAAATGTTTCGGTTTTCTAGATTCGCAATACTCGATCCGGTTGTTTTGGACTATTCGAAGTGGACTGACCCTTCGAAAGACTTTTTTGGAACACAATTTACTGTTCCTTTGTCCCTTGGAGTTGCGGATGTTGCTTTCTGTACTTTTTACTTAATTTCCCGAAGAGCTTTGAACTCGACTCCTCTCCTTCCTGTCATGACAGAAAAGTAAGAAAATAAGAACACTCCCTGTTCACTGCAGACATTTCCACAAATTGATTAATTTTGCATAAAAGTCTTAGGCTAATATTTAATTCAGTATTCGGTGGGTGTTTACTCTGTTTACAGATTTCGAGGCTTTTTCATCCAACCTGGATTCAGTCGGAGGGCTTCGAATATATTTTTCGCCCCATTTGGAATAACCACTGCAATCTTTTATCATTCCTTAATTTTAATTGCTTCGCTTGTAACTTCACTCATCTACTGGCGAACACAAGAAACGAAAGAAGGTGAAATGAAGAGGTGCGTTGTTGAAAGGAACTTGGTGGGTGTTGATTGCATACAGCTTTAAAAGTAAAGCCAACTCATTCTCTTTTAAAATTTGGTCTGATTTTGAAATAAAATAATAAAATAATTATGTGTCTGATTAGACTACACGATGCCGTCAAAAACATTATCCTTGAAAATAGTGGCGATAACCACATCACTATTCTTCTACATTATGAATTCAACTTATTCTGCTTTTCTCCTGTTTACACTGACGTCGACGTTGAATCCCATTCGATCGTTTGATGACCTTATTAATTATGGATACACAGTTTACCTAAATCCAAATATGGGCGCGAACCTAACCACGAAGTTGTACAAACGCCCAAAGGCAGAAGAAATGGGAAGAATGGATTCGTTTCTGCTGGCTGGAGAAGTTGGACACGTCCACGTGGATCATGCGGACATCTTTTCGTACTTCACTCCGTTGGTTCGACTGACCACAAAGGATATTTGCAAAAAGATTTCGCTAGTTCCTTTTATGTCAGGAATCAGCACGGGACTTTATTTG